>JAUUEB010499672.1:0-10381 GCA_032362205.1 Clione limacina
TGCAAAAACACCCCCACGCAGGTTATGATTACTTTTGGGAGAGAAAGGTATCTAGAAACCGAGTCTGCATGATCTCAGACTGACATCATTGAGCATTTAGAGTTATTCAAGATGGCGCTCAATGCATATTTTACTATAAATAGCTTTTAGAAACCGTCTAATAGTCAAAACCCTTACATATACAAGTAGCTAGAATAAAGGGTTCATCGTTATTGACATTGATGCATTTTTGATATCTACCAGTTTAAAATGTGTTCTTTCATGGAATGTTAAATAGTTTACACTATTTGCTACGTAATCTTGCTAAAACTAGGTCACAATTTGCATATTCTACAGTTTATGGTCATTAGATAGCGTTTTATAGTCAAAACAATCGAATTTATAATATTATAAACAGTGTCCATGTGTATAGACATAAATGGGAAAAATTCACTGAAAAGGTCAAGGTCATTTTCATGGTCAAAGTGGCATTTTCATGTTATTTGACATTTCTCATTTTGACCTTGGGAATTAGGTTGAATTGAATTGATTTGAAAAGTTTCAAATCTTCATAACAAAATCCCACGAGAATTGCTAATTTGCTGAAAGCTATACTCAATGAGGCAACAAATATAAAACCTAATTCTGTAACATGACGGCCATATTTAAATTTTCGAAACCAAGCGCATAATAAGTTTTCTTTTATTTCAACGCTCGTGTGTCGACTTCCATTGATTGAGGGATTGCAGTGTCGTCTATGAATGCCCTAAGTGTAGTATCTGGCATTCTTCACCACGATTTGCTATGAAAATCACTTGCATTGCTTTGACGACCCGAATCGAAGTATTATTGCTTTTCATAATTCTATGTCGACAATGATGACTGTAAACTCGTTCTTTGTTAACCGCATTTGGGGGCCACTGTAGTAGGTATCTAAGATTTTGTATATTTGTATGGGGTATGATGAACTTATATGATAACTTTAACGCCAACTGAATCATCTGGTGTGATACATAACCAAAAATATTTTGCAGATCTAATTATATCAGACCCAAAATATATATTTTTTTCTTTTGCTTTCTGGGAGGTGTCTAAGAATGGTTCGATGTTCAAGACACCCGGAATGGAGTTGATCTTTCTGCGCTGACATATCAAAAAAAAGTTGGAAAGCACATAGTCTCTAATTCGTAAATCTATCACTGCGAAGTTTAACTTAAGACTTACATAAAATCGTTACAAAAAACAATATAAAACAGTGATGTAATTAGAGCTGTATGAAGTCTGAGAATATAATTTCAGATATCATTTCCAGACACGTGAAATAAATGATGTTTCATAGTTCTTGTTGTTGTATATGTGCTGTCCGTGACATCCTCGCAGATATGAATCGCTATATATTTCCTCAGGCGTTTGATTTGTAATTGGATTCTCTGGCAATTCAGAAAACATTATTATGTCGTCCACATTTGTAAAGCTATCCAGTTATTTTGTAATTTTTTTTTAAGTGGATATATAAGATAACAGTTAAAAACAAACGCCATCAAAACTGTCATTCGAGCAAACTCAAGTCTTATATTTTTGACCTTGCTTAGAGCTAAGGGCAGATTTAACTGCTCTGTCGTCTTAATGTACGTCTGTAACTCTTTATCTATTGTCCAATGTCCAATTTTCCAATGTCTGAATTCGGATATAATCTCCATAACAAACATGACATTGAACATTATATCTGATGACCGTTCTTGAAACTTTTGCAGGAGTTAAAAATAATCTCAAACTAGTCTTTGAATGAGGGTTCAAGGCTTTAAGAAAGTTTATTGAATTTTAAATATTCATTAGACCTGAGTTAACTTGTCTGACCTTATGTGTTAAGATTGAGAAACTGATGAATGACCGTTGTTATCAATGATCTAACTTTACTATTTAAAGCGTCTGGAATTATTTCAATCTAAATAATCTTTAATATTATATCGGACATCCGTCGGGTAGAATCACCCAGACATACATGACATTAAACAGTATATCTGATGATGGAATTTCTAAATGCAATTTTGACAACTGTGAAAAGATGAAGGAGGGGGGGGGGCAAAAAGATCGGTCTGGTCGTGATTAACACAATCTTTTACGCACTAATTTTCAAAATTTCTGAACTTATAAATGTTATGTAGACATTTAAGTTTGCCGTGTTACAGTGTTAATCATCATATCAGAGTGAACATATCATATCTTGGGTGAGATTATCACTTTCAGAAAACGATCAAATATTATATACCAGAATTTCAGAAAAGATTGGTCATTTAAAAACCTGGGACGAAATGACCAATCTTTCTTGCTATCTATTATTGCACCTTGTAGTCAACCCTATTTTATAAGCTTATACCATAATTTGTCAAACAAATTATAGATAATTGGTTGTCTTTATATTCTGACAAGTTTGAACGGTATCATCGCGTTTTTTCTAAATGATATTGTTATTTATCAATCAGTTGGTTCTGCATAACTAGGTTGCACACCACTTTTGGGACATGACTTTTACTTGGCAGTATCCGCCTTTTGTAAGACTTCTAAAAGTAACTGTTAATTAATTTGCTGGTGATAAATCAGAGACACGGATCACACATCCCTATGGACCTTATGTAATCCTTATTCTGAATAAAAGTTTTCGTTCTGTCTATCACTATATTTTTCCTCGTAAACTTTATTACCCAGCGGAAACAAGCAGGATATTCAGTGAGTATAACAAAATGTGCCATCCTCTTTCTAGTCATTAGTGATAGAGATTGACGATAAAGAAGATGTAGTACAGGCAAAGATAAGTCATGATTAATGCGTCTTCCGCTATTGAACCTGGTCAATGCAAACTGGCGGTGGGCAGGCATCCGTTACGAAATTCCCAACATGGCAACGATTCCTTTCGAACGGAAGTAAAAGACAGATTGTACCCTGTGGTTCTCTGAGATAACACATCTTTGAAATAATCAATCTTCATGGGTTCTACAGAAATGAGTATTTGCGAAATACCAATAGGGATTTTACATAATTTGATAACAATATTAACAAACTATTGTCCAGTTAGCCACGAGTTCATTATCATTATGATGTTTATCACCCTAAAACTGTATACAGTTAACAATCTATACGACAAACGTCTTACTCATCATGCTCATCGCGTTTATACAGATGATGTAAAACATAGTTATTTGTATTGACTATAAAGAAGGTACTTGGTGTCATTTGAACCTTCATGGCCCGTTACAAAACGTCAATTAAATCCCCCGTAAATCGTTTTTATGGATTCAGACTACTTCAGCCCGACAAATTGACTTTCGAGCTTTGGCTTATATCAAACACGTGAAGCTGTTGAGATCCCTTGTTCAGCTCACCGTTTTACACACCAAGTTAATGACGTTATCGGGTTACAGGATTGACTCTTACTCATTTTCTAGTTGATTTGTGTAAGTTAATTGGCTGTTTCACGATTGTGAGTTACCGTTTTCATTAAATTGTCTCATTGTAACATTAAAAAAGGGTAACTATAATAAGGCTGACTGATTTAAATGAAAAATGAACAGATGTTGAACATTAAGAGAAAAAATCGCGATTGTAAAATAGTATCCAGTTATTAAAATATCTAGTGCCGACAAAAGTGCCGACGTGAAATTCAACTGTAAGTAAAGTTATAATTTGTATTGGTAAAAAATTTTCATTAAGATATTTGATGAGATAGTATTTCCCTGGGTTAATATAAGACGAGCTGTAGTCGGCTTGGCGTTTAGAATTAATTGTCAGAGCTGGCTAAAATGAGCCGCAATCAATATCTGTGGGAAATGTCTGTGAATATACATGATGTAAACGCTTTAGACGGGCCACAGGGGGAAGTCAAACGGGTAAATTTATAATTCCATGTTTTGGAGACAAGCAGGATATTCAGTAAATTAACAGTTTTTCTCAAAAATAAACAATTGTTGTGTGGTAAAAGACATTCTTGTTGTTAAGTGCATTTGTTATAGCCCTATCAGTTATCTTGAAACTTTCCGTTTAAAGAAAAGCATGACGCAATCACTCTGAAGAAAAATTAAAAAAAGGAGTGGGGGATTGATGATCTTTTGTTATATTCTCTACGTAATGTATGAACACGAACAGAGAAATCTACTGTACTAGTGAAAAGGGAAGTAATCACTATAATCACATTATTTAAGATACGCACAGTGGTTTACTAACGACTTAAATGTGTTCACAATATTACTGTCTGCCCCAAGGAATGTTAAACTTGTTCAATGTTTTGTGCACGCTGTCCTATAATGGACAATAATCAGTTGAACTAATTTGTAATTTCTGTAAGTTCTCATAATAACTTTGTTGAAACCTTTCATCAGACCTCAACAAGATGCATATGTTCCGCTCCATTATATCAAAATATCAAGGAACCCTGAAGACTCGGTTAAGAT
This sequence comes from Clione limacina, assembly GCA_032362205.1. Lineage (NCBI taxonomy): Eukaryota > Metazoa > Mollusca > Gastropoda > Pteropoda > Clionidae > Clione > Clione limacina. The sequence continues at coordinate 4,425 of JAUUEB010499672.1, forward strand.
TTGATAGGACTTTTCTTCAAAATGTTAAGAACCGAATGCAGATAGTTAAACTCTAACATTGTTGAAAAGATTCATGATACTTACGAGTATCCTAGTATGTTCTGGCGACATTATAGATAAGTGGCTTATTAATTACCACCAGTCTTAAAACTTTGTAATAATCATGAACTAACACCAGCGTGGAGGCTACCACACTATAATTTCAATTGAAATATTCGAATTGCCATTGTTGGAAAAATAATAACAGAAGTAGGATGCAACGCCATTGAACAATTTCAAGCCGCGAATCCACTGTGTTGAGCAGGGGCTTTCCCTACTATAAAATCTTTCTAGCACGCATTTCAATTACTACATGACAGTCTCTGTCCTGATGGAGGATACCATTAGTCTCGATTAAAAGATATTTATTTACTGAAAACGTGCATTGGTGCATTGAAATATTATACTTGAGAGAGTGGATGTAAACAGAAAAACAATTTGGCAAACACTTAATAGATACAATATATGACGAAACATGCTCCCATTTTGTAAAAAAAAATATTTCTATTTATTTGATGCACGTCCAATAATCCAGTTCCTTTAGCTTAATTCAACCGTCTATATACTACTGTCTGGTTCTTTTGTTTATTAGTACGTTTGAACACTGAGAAAGCAAAAGTTGTTATGTATTATTTCATATTTCTCTTCTAAATTAAAGTAAGTATGCAGACAGACAGACAAACATACAGTCAGACAGACTAACATTCATGCAGACATACATTCGGGCAAAGAGATAGTGAGAGAATACAGAGTCATTATTTCTATTTTTGTAAGATGTTATTTGTAATAACTCATAACTTGGGCGAAGGTGAATCGAGGACATTTGAAACCGATTGGGAAAAATGCCTTTTCTTATAATCTTACATTTCTTATATTTTCTTAAATTTAGTTTAAGATTTGTGCATCCCATCCTTTTGAAAATTGAGAATGACTCATTGCCAGTATATACATAATGTCAATAAGTGTTTTATTTACAACCACGAGGGCAAAGGAAAGGGAAATAATTTTAGATTTTGTTTAACGTATCGCGAGAAACCCCGTGTGAAAGATTTATGGTCGACATTATCGTTAAAGCAAAATAAAACTAGACATTTCAAGTTGATTTATTACCCTTTTAAAATGAATATGCTTACCCAATTACATTATCAGGAAGCTAGATGCGGCGATATACACAAGAAACGCGTATATTTTATAATAATTTTTAAGATTGTATCGCAGAGCGCTCAGCTCTAATGTATTTGATTGTATTGCCCTAAAAAGTGAAAACAGATACAACGATCGAAATTCTTTAAAATGAAATATATCATAAAACGTTTATTTTCTCGTGCAAATTATCTGACCTATCTCGCCTCTTTACCTTGACGTCAGTCAGCTAATATATCAGTATATCTATCCTCTAAACATATCATTCAGAACTGTGGCAAAACAGAATTAGAGAAAGTTCACATTTAATTTCACATTATCTGCAATTTTTACCCCCCCCCCCCCTCTTTATGCTGCAATTGATGAACGCTCCCCTGTTTTAGCAACAAAATAATCCTTATTAGCTCTAGATAAATATTCAACCTCAGTAAATCCCTAAGTTTAAGATAAGATGCTTTTTTAGATATTTCCTTCTCTGAACAGAGACAATGTTTTGACGAGAAGATAGTTGGCCTGCTGGTCTAGGAGTTTTTGAGTGACGTTCGCAACATCATTGTAAATGGCACATGGGTTTCTAGTCGTGTTGAGAAGTTTCTCGAAGAAGTATTTTTTGTTTTCAATTATCTTTCTTTGGAGATAAATGATATTTGATTCCCTAAAGCAATATCATTCAGAACCTCACAAGCTTTCTCAATTAGGTGCTACTAGTTGACCTGACTATCTAGACTTAAGAAGTTATAATAGGAAAATAATGACACATTTGGTATTTAGAAAGCTTAAACAATGAGTAAATTCTTCAAAATATCAATCACTATCCTACGGAAAAGGAAATAATATGTTTGTTTTATTCTTATACCAACAATTTTTTTTTTAAATAATATGGATGAAATGTCTTATACCGTTATCAAAGTGAGCACATGATATAGACGAGCGAAATTAGACTTACATTTTATATCGAGAGGACCAAGATGACCCACAGGCTTTTACAAGGAGTAAATCACAATTAATATGAAAAAAAAAGATCAGAATATATTGCTTAATTCAAGTATCAACTTTTCTCTAAAACTAATAATATTTCAAAAAATGTTGTTTATTACAGATATCTCATTTTATACTAGACACATAATAAAAACGGGCAATAAAAGACATGTTATTTGATGCCGAAGAGAGGACCACGATGACCTTTCTATTAAAACGCAAATAAACAGTTACCCGTCTATCCAAGTTCAATCATACTTTAATTTTTGATACGATAAAAGCTAGACAAACATCAATATGTGATGGGAAAATAACAAGAGACAGATTTCTAATGATATTATCCCACTCTCCAAATATATGCAATTCTTGACAGATACTCAGATGTAAAAACCACGCAAATTTTAAAAGGAATATATTTTATTTTATTTTCACAGGAATAAAAATCCTTTTTCCATATGACTTGATTATAAAATAACAAAAACACTCCCAACATGTTTTACCAGTAGAAATATATTACTAAAACCAACGTGAGCTAACCGTTTAATACATTTGAACAAATCACAAAAGCTATTAAATCTTTGTCAGATGTGGAGAAACAAATAGTGCATACACCAACTATGCATATAGTCTGCAACGGCTAAAGTCGAGCACATTAACAGAATACACAATTTATGTGCAAACTATATGAACTAAGCAAGCAAGGAGATACTCGAACATACTCACAACATACTGAATAAGGTACTGAAACGTCTTACGAAAACAGAAAACAAAAAGACGCCTGAAAATAGACGCACTATCAGATTGCTATAAATTGTTTACAAACTCCTGAACTTAGGTGTTAAAGGTGAAACCTGGAATGCTCGAGTACAAGAAGAAATTGTCAATCTACGTACCAAAGGGAAGACCCACAGAAGTACATAGTAGATCCGAATTCTTTAAGGTCTGCGATGTTCTAGTGGTTCTCATACTCGACTCTCATCTGAGTAGTGGGTTTAAGTCGTAAATTATCATTTTCGGTAATACCCTGAGTAAATATTTTTACACTACTTCCCTTTTTGGCACTGCACAGCGGTGACCTGGAATAACTCAAAAATCAAAATACAAGAAGGGCAGTGTATGAAGTTCCTGTCGACACTTTTCTGACATACACCACATGGGTATTTATTTACTCCACTTATTGTGTGGTTTGAGGCCACGCTGGGACACCATCATTTTGGTCTTTTGAATGTTCCCTCGAAGACCTTTGGATTCCATGCCTTGTTTCTAAACCACATACATGTGCTCAAGGTCTTGCAAACTTTCTGCCATTAGAGCGAGGTCATCACCATAGAGCAACTCCCAGGGAAGGCCGGTTCTGAACTGATATTGAACAGCTGGGTGATGGATAATGAAATCCAGGAAACACATTTTCCTAAATATTATAATGAACGGCACGATATAAATGTATCACTTTCTTTCAAAACTGCACACTTCGATTGTTTTCAATACTACATATTTCTTTTTCTTTTGCGAAAAGAAAACAAATGACACACTGACTTGCCTACATAGCATAGAGTTATCGCGATATGTCGTGGAACCGATGAAGACACTCATATCTCGAATCATGACGATGAAGTGAATTATATGCGTCAATATTGTTGCGTAATACTTAAGTGTTTTGTTCTAACAAATAAGGAAATAATGAAACTGCAAAAGCCATTGGATTGGTTTTTTATTACGTCGTTTTCTATACATGTCAATTGAAAGACTGAAAGTCTGAGGCCAGCGACATTTATTTGTGTAACTTTACCACTCTAAACATAGTTGACTTGTTGTATAAAAGACAGCATTTCTCATAGCCACAACGGGGCCTTTTCAGACTTATTGCCTTTTATCGAGCTTACTTTGTCACTGTCCTTCTATCAAAAGATTTCATTTAGCAAAGCATATCTAAAGAAGGAATAAAGATAGAAAACCCAATCGGTTTCAAAATAAAGGTAATATAATAGTGCTAGAGTGTGCAAATGATGCAAATGAACTTATTTTCAAATATATAAATATTAGTTGAAAATGTATCTTTTCTTGAGATTGTTAAAGGTTTGTCGCATTTCGTGGACTTATTTAGGTTTCATATTTTCATTTTTTAGTAGTTAGTGCTGCCTACTCTTTCCATCCAGAAGATTAGGCCATTATTGTTCGAAATTTATTATTTTAAATTTGAATTTCTCCATAATTGACATTTGCTATTGGTCGTGTCCTTGTATAATGTCACACACATAAACGTGAACAGTAAAGATTCAGTAAAAACAGCATTTTTAAAACACACGTTTTTTTTCCTTCGCCCATGCGAATTATTATAATTACATATGTTACACGTGGCGTATTCACGCAAAAAAGTCGCTGATTTAGAAACTGTAACAATTAGGTTATATTTAAATAATATAAAAGTCCATTTAATCCAGCACCCAGACCCCTTCTTAATGCACCACCAGTCGCAAGCATGACCTATAAAATGGAGGTATCTAGCCATAAAAGTGTTTCGCACGAATTCAACATGTTAAGAAGGTAGTTATATCAGACCATTGTCCAGAGTCTTGGAATTTATATTCTTAAATGAGATTTTCTGTCTGTTTTCGTCATTTCTCCAACGCATCAAAATACATACTGCCATATTCTAATCCCCCCTTGTTGATTTTTTAACTCTTGGTTAGGTTATATTTAAAGCAGTCAAACAACTTTTAAATATGATTTGAAAAATGAAAAGAAAAAAACGTGAACTTGAACAAAGCCACAAAAATGACATTGAAACAATAAAATGACATGAAATAAGCGTTATAAAACATTGAGTATAGTGCACCTTGTTGCATGTCGAAATATGCAAACTTCTGTGAGATGACATTTGTGTTTGTGTTATGACTTGGCTAAAAATGTTCCAAATACTGGGTTCAAAAGTGTCACAATTCTATAAAGAATAGATAAGAAATTATTCTTATGCAATATTTTCATTAAAGTAAATAGCATCAGTTGTCATGCTACAGCTTGTTTGAAAAGGAAATAGATAACAACTAAATGGTAATATAAACACAAGCATTGTTTTTTTCAGCATAGTGTCTTTGATTGATGTCTTTCCTTTGCTTAGATGGCCTTACAACAGCCTTGGTGGGAATTAGATACAACCTAGGTAGTGGTATTGTATGGTAGAGTCAGGATAGTCAGGTCATATGTAAACACGATAATTGATATAGACAAAGGAAGGTTCTTGTGTAGTACAGGTGAAAGTGCAAGTCTAATATTAGACAAGGTGTTGCCTTGCTGGTCATGTTGACCCAATTTGTTCCTAGATGTATTAAGTATTAGTGACTTCGTCACGTCGGCGTACCCGACTTCGTCTTAAAATTAGCTTAAGAGAAGAAGAAGAGATTATTCAATCCCCACTGAGGTTACAATGCATAAGTGTTGTAAACAATGACCAACATGCAAAGCTAAGGTGCTTCGCGTCACAGTTTGAATAAGTAAAGGAAGAAGCAGTGTCCAAATGAGAATATCTCCGTATGATTGTAATGCCTGAATTGTATTCAAAAAGGTCTTATATACTCAAGAGCCCCGCGCCCTCGGTAATAGCACTCCGCGTCAATATCCCCTCAGTATTGAAAGTCTGAATACACTCCTGCATTCAACCAACAGAAGAAACAAAAAACGCGCCAGGTGCAATTGGTATTAATACTTTGCGCAAAATACCTCCATTTGAATTGAGACGCAAGCATACAATTCAGTATATATTGCTATAGATAGCTTCAGTGTCACCCGATTTCCTAAGA
>JAUUEB010499694.1:0-10379 GCA_032362205.1 Clione limacina
TGTACACCAACCAGGTATTTATATTTCTTCAATGTTTTTCAATAGATAAAGTTATATTTAAGTAATGCTGATATGGTAAAAAAAGGAAATGTTTTACTATTTTACACGGTTTCGGGTTTGTACTCTATCTGAGTACTCATGTTTCTAGTTAATTTATTGTATTGACTTTGGTTTCAACTGTGCCATGAGTTTAGTAGTTTAGCTATAGACTGTATCAGTTCACGTATTTGCTTGAGATACTCAAAGACCAATGTGTTGCTTAATCTTTATTAAATCGCTGCAGATTCTGAACAACTTTGCTCTAACTTGGACATGTTCGTCAAAACAACATCGAAGTAAAAGAATGACAACTTCAATGCTGAAATGAGGAACGATCAGTTTAGCTAGACAGTCATGTGAGCCTCGTTTTGAACAAAGGTAAAAAGAAAACACTTTCGAAAAAAATCAAAGTTGTTACAGTTACGTGGAATAAAAATAATCTGTTGTTTAGTCAACCCTGACCTAATATAGAGACTGTTGATGTTCATATAACTACTTGCTCAAACTTCTGTGACAATAATTAGATTGAGAGTATTTGAAAGCTTTGCTTGGTACATAGCACCCACGTATAGTACAGTTCGTTATTTTTCAATTTCCCAATAGTAGCAATCATTATATGTAATAGAGCCAGGTTATTACTCTGTCATATTTGACGGGTAAAGTCTAAAAGAGTATTTGTACCAAGGACGATAACTGTCACGCAAAGCTTCATTCTCCAGAAATGGTTTTGATCAGATTCCATAAGCTGTAAACAAATACTTGCTGCCAAAACAATGTATAATGTTTGCTTTTTTAAGATTTCTGGATATTTTATCCAAGAAGTTTAAAGATTTCAAAGTGCGCCGTGATTTATTACCATTTTTGATAATTACCGGTATTTTGACATCCCCTTTTAATTTTTCTCTTGACAAGAATCAAGGTGCCAGAATTCCTATAAAGCAACTTCTCATAATTACTTGATGAAAATTGAAAACACGAAGAAGCACGACGTAGGGACCTTTAAATCGGTTTACGTTCTACTGCTACCTGAAATAACTTAAAACGTTTATAATTTTTAAGTTAAGCTTCTTAAATCTTCCTACTTCAATCCTACCTACAATCGTCGAAGATATAATTTACTTAAGTATACCCAATCTAAGGCTTAAGTTAGAGTCCAGATTATCTAAGTATCAGACTTCAGTTTCGAAGACCGCCATGGACAACATGAATTATATTTCAAAACTAAGACTTGGTGGATAACTGACCTTTTTTATACTTAAAACACGATTTGCGGTTAGGATCTTAGGTATTGGCTGCTAAAAATATATATGTCTGAATGTCACGGACCTCTAATGATTACGTAGTTAAATATTATTTGGTCTTCACAAGATACGATTCGCAATCAATTACAATAAATCAATAACTTCATAAATAATGTTCTTGTTTTCTTGTGGTAAGCTTGCCTGATTTCATCTTCGACAAAGTCACGTTAGCTGACTTAAATTACTTCATCTGCGATTGTTTTAAAACGTGTCTGTGTTTTAGTGGCAGTCTTCTAGATAAACAATTCCGGTTGCTTTTTTGAGGGTTTTTTAAAAATCATTTTCGATATCGTATTTACAATTGTTTTAATTACTTTTTTTTTACTAGCGACGTCGTCGCTTTGGCATTACCCGAAGAAGAAAAAGAAGAAGAAATAAAGTATCCAAATACCAATACCCCCTCATAACTCAGGCGCACTTGGATACGGCGCTTTGCGCCAATATCCTCACCCGTTTGAAAACATCTTAATTAAAAATCAACTTTATGTAAACATTAATCAATATCCCGTAAAATAATCAATTTGATTAATAAGTATAATCTTGAACACAAAAATCAACATCTTCTTTCAAATAGACGTATTAATCTTTTGTATCGTTTCGAATATTTCAAATAATTTTGCTTGATGTTTTCCAAAAATAAAAAAGACAAGATAATATTATCATACAGTGATATATAATATGACAAAACACGCACACAAAAATACAGGTAAACTAGGTCACATAACTTTTATTGCATCACGTACGCTGATTGTCTTGATGTTAAATGCATTTCATTAGAAGGCGTGAGGCTCAGTTTTAAGAATGTTGAAACAGTCAGATCGACACATACATAGATCAAATTAAAATCATTTTAACAATTAAATCAGTTGATGTTAATTACCTTGTTTAAAATTCAATTCCATATCCATGCAAAAAATCAAATAATGTTCTAATTATGGATGAAATCAAAAATCAGCAACACTTTCCATAAAAAGAATATAATTATTTTTCCTTGTTTTACATAATTCTGATCACTTCTATTTTCCAACACGACAGAAATCAAAATACTATCACCATATTAAAACGAAACGAATTCATAATAACGGACAAACACTCACGTAATGTTTAAGATAGACTGGAAAGTGGCGTGGCATCGTGGTAAAATTCTAGCCGAAATAAATATTGAGGGTGGCTATTGAGTCGCCTCGCCTCGCCTCGCCTCGCCTCGCCAAGGTTGATTATAGTCATTTCTACGACAATCTGAACGTTGAATATAATTTGTTTGCGCTTGCATCAGAAATCCAATGGTTTTGTATTTGTTTTCAATTACGGACACATTATAATACTCATCGTTTTAACAGTTTTGTTTATAAAAGATATTAAATGAAAATAATTGTACAAACCTAGAAATAAAAAAAAACATATAAATGATAATAAACTTCGCAAAATTGTTACAGGTGACTTCATCTTAACTAAGTTCTAATTATGGGTGAATGAAAGCAAAAAAAGGTTAACCAACAAGGTCAAGGCCAAGCGTATACAAAGAAACTATAACATCAAGTTATATAAATCATAGCTACAAAAGTATTGATACACAAACAGTACGAAACAATGTTAGATAATATTCACAGACGTCTATCAGAGTCATAATCACCATCATTTGTACAACAAGACATGACGTAAGGCACCACACGTCTGTTTATTATTAATCATATGGGGAAGATGGTAGTGGGTGAAAATGACAGCTTTCGTCAACGAGGTCTTCCGCCTCTTGCAGGCATTTACTCAGTGACTTGCCACAATGTCGTCACAGCAACTCTCTATGGTGTTTTTGTTTTTTTTTAAATCACTTTTTCAGTTCCCTTCCTTATCATGGGTACTGATTGACCTTGGGTCTTATGACAGTTTAAATCTTTAAATAATTGTGTTATATTATGTTAATGAATTTCGTAAATGGGATATAAATACTGGTAATATGGTTGATTCTATGTGTATATGACACATTTTATGGATATAAATGGAAAACTATTAAAGAACTAAGCCTTAAAACATGAATTTCTATTTTTTTTGAAGACTCTTGAATAAACATAGCGATAAATCTATCAAAGAAAAAAAACTTCATTTTTTAAAAGTATGCGCTCTAATTGTTTATATAAATATTAGGCATAATTCCAAATTTTAAGATTTCATTTTGTTTTCCTGTTGAGAGAAACATCCGCAAAATTTGTGTTTTCTTTATGTTAGTATCCTTCCCGGGCAAAACCGGGTACTAAGCCACACGTATAATTATATATATATAGCACGTTGGCTTGCCGACCGGTTAATTCTGATAATTCCGATACTACAGTGGATTAACAAAAGATAGAGGACCACAGACACACACATCAGAGGTGACATATTAATTATTTGGAATTGGATCAACCTTTCATCGCCTTTCAAAGATGTGAACGTAAGTTCTTTATTCAACCCAAGGCCTGACGTGTGGGAATTCAAAGACAACAACATTCGTAGTATAATGTTAGTTTAATTACAAATAATTAATTTTATAAATCAGATTTTGTTTCACCAACTATTTTGTTTAAATGTTCAAGAAAACGGGCAATATATTACCCTGACTGATTTAAATATTTTTATTCGGTAGGTTACAAGAAAGTTAGTACTTTGCGGAGGCGTAAAGACTATAAATATAACTTCCGGTTTTGTGAATACATAATAAACAGCTGTCACTAAAACTTGCTCACTTCAGGTCGACTGATCTGATCAAGGACAATGAATCCTTTCAATAACCTCTCAATCGAGTATGAGTGGTCTGCCCTTAGAACGATAATACTCTTTTGAAAATAGGATCTATTTATTTTAAGATTGACATTGTACAATGATACATACAACCTTCACTAGGTTAGGAAATCGTTAAAGGGGGCAGAATACAGAATGAAATATGTCGAAATAGAAACTTTGTAAACTTATGTGTGACAGATAATTGTATTTGAAGAACAATCACCGATGAAACATAAAGTGTGCTAGTTAGACTTTAATGTACTTACACAACAAGAAAGGTTCTATGTATTTATATGTTTCACCTTAACATGTTATTAATGTTCTTATAGTAGCTATAATTCTATCTATCATACTCGTTAAGCATCATAAAAAGTATGAATTAAGCCGAGTCAATTACTCTGTCATAGTTGACGGGAAAAGTCTAATGCACATAATACGATAAATGACAAATAAATCTTCTCTCTTCATTATTTGTTTCTCATCAGAATGCATTAGCTGTGAGCGTGGGTTGTTTGCTGCCAATACAATCTTTATTATGCTTTTTAAGGTTTCGTGATATTGTTTATCAAAAAGTTCAAAGTGCTTCGTGATTTAATGGCTAACAAATGTAACGTAGACATAAGAACCTGCCGTTTTTGATAATAATTTTGACATCCCCTTTTAGATTTCTTGATTCTAATCAAAGTGCAAGAATTCATAAATAGCAACCGCTCACAATTATTCTATGTTAACCCAAGAAAAAATGAATTAGAGAAACCTTCAAATCAAATTGTCTATTACCGATACCCGAAATAACTTTAAACTTTAATAGCTCTGGACGTAAACTCGTCAGATCTTCTTACTTTATTGCCAAACATCTAAACGACTTAAATGTACTAAATCTCAGTCTTAAGTCTCAATGTAGGTCAACACAAGTAAGATTTTCAAACCAATACTTGGTAGATAATTGAGTCTTAATTGTACACTATCCATGGCTTGATACAGGCTGTTCTACCTAATTTGTCTGAAGGGCTCGACAGTCTGATGTTGTTAATCTGTTTTTTCCGGTATTTACGGTAATCAAATACGAAACGAAATCTACATCTGTATAAATAATTTGTTTGTTTTCATTTTGTTAGTTTGTCTGCTTTCAGCCTTGAAGAAGTCAGCTCGAGTAAATCTTCTAATTTTGCTCTTCAACTGTTATACACATCTTTTTATATTTGTTTTGCTTTCAAAATCAAAAACGTTGGTTTTAGACTTTTAGTTTAGAAGTTATCGTGAAATCATATACACAGTATTCTCCTCCTTACTAGAGTTTATTCGGGTTGATGTTTTTTTGTTCTTTAAATAATAATAATCAAGCGGTCTCGGGCCAAACCTTGCAGTATTAACTCACCCTTTATCTAAATATAATAGTATTCCATTTTCTTGTTTCAAATAATTCCAATCACTTTTATTTTAGAACAAAATATAGAAACAAATCAAAATACTATACACAGTCTACAACGATACGAATATTATAACGGACGGAATAACCCTCACGCACGGTATAAGAGTTGTGTTCTTCGTAGTATGATACTAGCTAAGGCGGGTTGTTATGGCCACCCACTAGCTAAGGCAGATTGTTGTGACCACCGACTAGCTAAGGCGGATTGTTATGACCACCAACTCGTCGTATGGTACTAGCTAAGGTGGATTGTTATGACCACCGACTCGTCGTATGATACTAGCTAAGGCGGATTGTTATGACCACCGACTCGTCGTATGATACTAGCTAAGGCGGATTGTTGTGGCCACCGACTCGTCGTATGATACTAGCTAAGGTGGATTGTTGTGGCCACCGACTCGTCGTATGATACTAGCTAAGGCGGATTGTTGTGGCCACCGATTCGCCGTATGATACTAGCTAAGGCGGATTGTTATGGCCACCGACTCGTCGTATGATACTAGCTAAGGCGGATTGTTATGGGCACCGACTCGCCGTATGATACTAGCTAAGGCGGATTGTTATAAGCACCGAACCGCCGTATGATACTAGCTAAGGCGGATTGTTGTGGCCACCGACTCGCGGATTGTTATGGCCACCGACGCGTGGATTGTTATGGCCACCGACTCGCGGATTGTTATGGCCACCGACTCGCCTCGCAAAGGTTGATAAGTAAATTCTACGACAAATCACTAGCTGGTTGATGCTCACACATTGACATTCAAGGACATAATTCGTTGCTGTCTTATCAGTTGTTTAATAGTTTTGTCTTTATTGTCATTTACTATCACATTGTTTTATTTATACCTTAAGATGTGTTTTTTAGAATAAAGGCGTTGCATGAAAAGACTTTGACAATGCCGCTGTAAAAATATATATGAATTATGAATAACTTCGCAATATGTTATTGTAGATTTCGTCTTAACTACGTTCGGCCTGTAATTGAAAAAAGAAACATAAGCAAATAATACGAAGGCCAATTGAATGATCCAACACCAGCTAGAATGAAACACTTTGTTCAAAAGAAATTATACATTTCATGTTTTAAATCATGAGTTGAATATCAATTATCCAAATCTTATCATATTAACAGACTTTAACCAGCAAAATGTGACGGTTCACCATGTTTGTCTAAAAGCAATCATAGTGATTAAATAGATTGGAGGTGTGGGAGTATGATAGCCTCAAATAAAGAAGTGTTCCACCCCTTGAAGGCACAACTGCATCACAGCTACGTCAGTTGGAATAAAATGATGAACCGTTAATCCGTCTACGAAGTTTTCGTTCCTTGGTCTACCAAACATAATGAATTGAACTCATGTCTCATTTGCGGAGACAGCGCAGGCCACGTCGATGTTGTTGGCTTATACACTTTGTGTTGAAGATTGTTGACGATGACTACCTCTTCCTTACTATGTATATCTCTAGATAATCACGTGGTGCCATAATATGTCATATTTTCCATTGAAGTGTTTGTGCAACAAAAGGTGTGTATTGTTTTCGCTGAGGGGTTACATTGGTGGAATGTGTACCGATTTGGGAAATGTTGTCCGAAAGCCAAAGGCGTGTTTTATTTTCATGAACAGCACATATATATCAATGATGTTTATATGTTTATCTTATATCATAGGGATTATTTAGAACGAAGTAATGATTCAAACGTGAAGTGTATAGTTTCTTTTAGATGTTATACATAAGTTCGATGACGTCACTACTCACCTGGTGTTACTATGTCCTGGTAAGTTTAAGGCCAAGACTTTATATCCAACTGAGGCATGATTCAAAACTTAAATATTGTATTCCGTGTTCCTGTATAAGAGAAAAGTACAGGTTCATTCACAAGAAGTTCACATAACTTATTTTTTAAATGTAAGAAAAATTATTAAATTGAAATATATTTTTGAACGGGTTACAAGATAAAAAAAAAGTCAAACTTATCAATTTATTTGACAAAGTTTTTCTTTGCGGAGGCGTAAAGACTATGAAGACGACTTTAGGTTTTCAAAAAAAAATTGTAAACAGTTGTCACTAAAACTTGATCACTTTTGGTTATCGGATCTAAACAAAGACGATTCATCCTTTCAATAACCACTCAATCGAAGAAACTTTGTAGTGCTGAGTTTAACTCAATTTTGTCAACGTTTATCTCTGTCCATGCTCAGACAACATAGACAAAATTGATAAAGTAACTTATGCAAAAGTCGCATTAATTAAATGGTGGTTAAGAAGTCCACTTGGGGAGAGGAAAATTAGTGTTCTTATCCAGACAAAGGCATACCCAACACTTTTCAAAGGGACATGTAACAGCGGTTTTGTCTATCAGCTGTTAGTATGGGATCTGTATTAAGACTGATCAGTCTAGTGTCAGTGTATGAATGTAGATCTGATTTATGAGCTACACCTTACTTATGTACTTATATGTGACAGAGAATTGTATTTAAAGAACCATCGTCGATATAACCTAACATGTGCTGATGAGACTTTAAAGTGCACAATGCAGTGAATATATTCCTGATGAGTCGATATTAACAACGAGGAGCATTAACGGTCTTGAGAACGAAATTCCTAGGTTTGAAACACAAAGTGACACTGTGATTGGATATACTTAATGTAGTGTTTTGTATATTTTGATGATTTTCCTGAAAATGTTACTAATGCCCACGATAGATATTTAATGTCTAGAACTTCAAAGAATTATTTTTACAAGTAGATGCCCCGTTCTCCGAACGTGGAAGACAGATTTAAGACAGACAACAAAAATGATGAAGAATAATAAAACACAAATTCTCCCAAAGTGGGGCTCGAACCCACGGCCCCGAGATTAAGAGTCTCTTGCTTTAACGACACACAGCTAAACGCAGGACGGGAACACGCAACGACGACGGCTTAATTTTTTAATCTTCAATAACGCAAAAAAGGCTTTAAATCAAAAAATAATATCGCTAAACAATCCACAACACAAAAACCTAAAAGAAAAGTATCACTTGTCGATCTAAAACTTTCTAGGAAAAATTTGCAAAGACCCTCCGTTTTTAATTTTCCTAGCACCATTATAATAAAATATCTTAATTTTCGTTTCTTGTTAACTAATAAATTATGGCCATAAATAAAGTGGTCAAATATGACGATTAGTATGTTTTACTAAGAGCACTACAAATTCTGAAAATGTTTTGCCAATGTAGGCATTGACATTAAACAACTGCAATAAGAATACACCGAATTCAATTATGCAATTGAGAATGATTAGAAATTTGAAATCATGGTTTGGAAAATATAAGTCACGTGTGTTTCCATTTGCCGATAGAAGCAATAATTCCAGCTACAGGTATTGTTAAGCATCATAAACAACTAAATTGAGCAGCTAGACCAATTAATCTGTCATTGTTGACGGACAATGTCTAAGTAAATAGTGTACCACGGACGATCGCTGTCATATCCAGCTTCTTTCCAGCAATGTTTTTTGATTAGATTACATTAGCTGTAAGCGAAGGTTTACCGCCAAACAATGTGTGTGATTTTAAGGTTGCGTGATATTTGTTATTAAACATTTCAAAGTCTGAAGTAATTTAATGAACTAAAATAATGAATTATTGAGATGTGGATCTTGTCGAATTGATAGTTACTGTTATTAATACATCTTATTTTTGGGTACAATAAGATTATGTACTAACGCTACCTGGAAAAGTGTAAACCATTAGAAGTTTTGGACTTAAACACCTCACATCATCCTACTTGATATCAAATCGTCCTAGATGTAAACAATTCAAATGCACTTAATCTCAGCCTTAAGTCGAAGACCAGATTTCCCCAGTCTTAGACTTCTGGTTCAAAGGTCATCAAGGTCAACACTTCCGTCGTCTTAATGGTATCCGGAACACGATTCGTGGCGTACTTCTAAGTATCGGCTTTTCTATCTCATTTATCTGAAGGGCACGGCACTCGAATGATGACGTCGTCAAGGTTCTTCTGGTGTCCATGGTAAGCAGATCCATACGCAATCAGCCACACAAACTCAACGTCTTTATAAGGCGCGTAACCAGGATTTTAAAACGGGGAACAACCTTGAATATTGTCAATCAATCAATGGCCGCGAATCAGCGATTTTTTTTATATTAGTAATAAATTGCCCAAATTTAGAGCATTTTGTATCTCAAATGGGAGGGGGGGGGTGCGGCATTCATCTTAAATCCCCATGTTACGCGCATGATCTCCATTCGTCAGTTTTAATTTTAGTTAGTTTGTCTGCTTTTAGTTTTGTCGAAGCCAGCTTGAGTGAAGTCATTATTTTGTCCTGTGACTGTTTCACACTTTGTTGTTTTTAAACAATGGCTATCAATTATTTCAACTATCAGCCTTCAGAAATTTGTTTACTTTTCATTTTACTAGGAGTGGCAGTTTTCATGATATATAATTAGAATAAAAAGGAACATCTCAACGCGAACTGACTTTACGAAAATGTATAAAAATCTTCATTCATCACGGCGAAACACTTACCGATTTCGGAAATGACGGGAAAAGATCAAGCACAGATAAGCAAAGGTCTTCATAAAATATATACACTTTAAGTTTCGTGCGGATATGGGTTTCACAAATTAAATGGCAGTCGGGAAGTTTCCAATTCAAAATATTTCCGGACAAGGTCTATTGAAGCAGACACTTTCAGTGCACAATTCTCCATGTTTGGAGAGAAGATATTGTATCTTACATGTATGACATTTTTATTGTTTGTAGGGTGACAATTGTACTTTAAACTATATGCTTTGTAAATTTCACATTTTTCAATAGATAACTGTTATCTAAATAATATGACATGG
>JAUUEB010499705.1:0-10379 GCA_032362205.1 Clione limacina
CCCCCCTGCAAACCAAATTTTTTTTGAGGAACTACTCAAACTGGACCCTTAGGGACCCATACAACAATATTATATAGCCTAGAAATGCGACTGGGGGGGTGCATGGATTTGGGGTCTGGGTGCCGGACTATCTCGTATTGGCCTTGATAATGTCAGACAGTCTCCTCTTATAAACGAATGAAACTTTCTTAAGACTCCTTTGAAACTTTTTTCCTGGGAAAAAACTATAAAGGCTTTCTAGTTGCATAAAAAGAGTGTTTAGAAACCTTAGCCCCCCACCCCACCGGTCAAACATGTTCTCAGCCAGAATCACAAATTCAAAATTCTAGCTATTTTATTGTTATGAATTTACAATAACTTAAAAATGTCCCAAACATCTCTAAATTCTTTACGCATTCAGAAATGATAGAGAATCAAACAGACATTTTTTCTACACATAAGGAAATATTTTAAGTCTTGATATACGAAATAAATAAAATGGAAAACTTGTCTCATTCTTTCTGGGTTTTTTAAATGTGAATAGTTCTTGAGGTTTTAATAGATAATGTGAGCAATGACTTGAATAATAAATATTAATCGCACGTTAAAACACATAGATAAAACTATGAACAGAGGAAGATATGTACACGCCAGACTGGCAAAACACATTCAAAATTCATATCTACACTAATCAGGGAAAAGAAGTACGAAAGTTGTTTGATTGACGATATATATAACTGACCAATCCAATACATAAGGTTTTTAATATACATTCCCACATCGTTGTATCACAGCTAAGTATGATCTACTCCAATAGACGATGTTAATAATCAATAAGCACTTGGCTTTACTATTGACTGAGTTCTACGATAACTGACAGTCAGAATAACTTGATGCCCGTTGAAGTATAAAATTACCTCCAATAATACTGAGAAAGCACGTATAGTATGTTTCTTCGACATATTGATGTCACTAAGTCATCTATTCACGAACGAATGGTATTAATAAATGGCTGACCAGATGTTGGAGTAGCTGGACGGACATATTTTGACCTTAAAGCTGTTTAGTGAAATCTTCTGACAAGACGGTGACTCTTCAGGGTTATCGGCTGGCACATGATTTATTAAATTTGTATGACCATCATATTGCGTTGAGGCGCTCAGCCGATATAGAGACCCATATACTTCATGATCGATAGCTCTTCAAGGCCCATAGCTCTCCATGACCAATAGCATTTCATGAAAGGTAGCCCATAAACAACATTGACCTTGGATATGTGTTGTCCTTGGTCTTTGACGATGAAACAGACAAATAATCATTTCAGATTGAGAAAAATGTAAGAACCAAATCTTGTCGACCATGTTTTATCGAGGGATTTCAAAACTTTAAATCGATGTTTTTCCTTAAACTGTCTCACAAAAAAAACTAGAAAAACCAAATTTTATCAAAATAAAGGAATTACAATGTCCTTATCAATGTGTAAAAACACGCACATTCTTTAATTTGCATATTAATAGTTATTTATGAAAAAAGTGAAAAATCCGTTTATAATATTTTTTTCTAACTTTCTCACCCCATGGTTATCTTAATTTAGCTATTTTTACAGCATATACATCATGTCAAATGCTCCAGTCTATGAGTATGTGCCATCAATTTAAAATAATAATTCCAACCTCATTTTTGGGTCAATTTTCAGTTGCAGTTTCCAGTATCGATACTTGTTTTCTTAACTGAGTTGACCCCCCCCCCCTTTTTTTCAGCGTTACCAAAACTAAACTGGTTTGAAACAATATATGACATAATATGATGCTTGTTGTTGCATTCAAAATTTGTGGCAAAATAATTCATGTGTATATGCATGAATATTAGAGAGGAAGTTAAAATATATTTTTACGACGTGTGACTTTTATTTCACCCTACGGCTACCAAAAATCTCAAAAGTTGTTTGTTCATAATCACCAATCCATTCGTAAAGCCTAGACAATGTGAATATGGATTTGAATTAAAAAAATATAAATTGAGTCCTCTATGTGAGTATTATGTGATTTCCAAGTTTTATCACCTGTAAGAGTTTTCCTTATGGGGGTACTTGGACCCTTCAATAATCTCATTTCTTATATATAAGAATAGCTAATTATTATTTTAATTCATATTAAATGTTTTTCTCGAAATAAGATCATTGCGTTGAATTAAGAACGATTCAAAGTCCAGAAATCGTCAAAATGGCGTAAAACAGACCTCGGTTCTTTATAATATAAAAAACTTACTTTGTATTGCAACAACCTAAAACTTTATCCTCCATAAATTGAGAAAAGTTATAAAATAAGACTAAAGACACAATCAATGTTTAATTACAATTCAATGAACTTTAAACGGTTGTGGACAATCAAGCACCAGAACATTACGACCTTTGTACCAAATCAGATTACCTATCTTATGTCTATTTCCATACCTTTGATATTGATGAGTCGACTTGATCTTACAGATTATCAATTCACACAAGAACAGTTTGTGTATACTACCTGGCCTGCGTAAACGTATCATTGTTTACATCAGAAACATTACAAACAAGCAAAGATGTTAAATACCGTAGATAAGAGTGCTACAAAGGAATGCTTAATGTGTGATGTGTAAATTATGCTATATGAGTGTCACTACGAATGTAGAATTCATTGTTACAAGATTATAGAAACTATAAGCGTTTGTTGAGACAATGTATATTATTTTGAAACATACGTAGTCTTATGCACCCTCAATAAAAACATCGGATTAAAGATTGTTACAGGTGTGGTTGTTCATCGAGCGGGAAGATAAATCTCACAAAATAGGCAGGGCGGAAGTAATTGCACGAGTTGCCTGCCAAATAGAACTAAATAAGATAAAGTATGCAAATCTCATCCTACCCTGATTGGTTGACTTCAGAATAGGGTCGCAAAAAAGACGTTTACAACATTGTATTACAGTTTTCCGAGACTGTGATTATCTTATTTGGGTTTTTCAAGACATCATGCCAATTGACAACCTTATTCTTCTTCTTCTTCTCTTGAGTTGATTGACTCATCATTGAGTATAATTATCACCTTTTTTCCGGGGTGCACTTGGTCTGTTAAAATATTTGCTGGGGTAAAAAACGAATTTATGGCCCAAAGAACATATGGTGATTGGGTACTAAAATTAAAAAAATAGTATAGATGTAAATTGGTTTTTCTATACCTTATAAGAGGATTTGATAGTCATATCTTTAAGAGATGATTTGAAGACAGTCAAAGATATGCTGGATTGAGAATTGTATGGAAGAGAATTCCACAAACAAATAGTGCTTGGAAAAAAAGAATGAACATGAGCATCAACTGAAGAGTGAGAACAAGTAAATTCAGTGGTTTCCTAGGGTTGGAAGTGAGGATATGGTCTTCTTAGGAACTTGAATTAGGTCATTTTGAATTGTGTACCTACAACAGGGTTGATTTAATTTTAGCTCTTCTCTCTACCAAAGGTGGTTAACCCAGAATTTCCATGTTTTTTGTGTTCGCAAGTATGGTTTCCAGTGACAAATCTGGCGACTCTCTTGTTATGTTTTTATAATTTTGGTGAATTTAGTCTGGGTCCCACGCGCAACATCCATACTCTTTTATAGGTCTTACTTGAATACTTGAATCTTTGAGACTGTGGTAGACCTTCTGGTCTTTCAAGTGTCTCCTCTCTCTTGTCTTTCTTAAAACTTGCGCCCATGCGTGCTTTTTACAGGTTAAAACATGTAAAAACTTCTATTTATCTTTAAAAACATTGACTAGTCATAAGAATAAGACACATATATAAACTGTATGTTAAACTTTTTTTTAAACTTTGGCTAGTCATAAAAGTCGTATCTTATATTTTGCAAGTCTAGATCAACTCCAATTTTAAATTTTAAAATGTCAGCTGCCTGTCTTGTTGTAACTGAAAGTGAGTTCCTCAGACTGTTGACTCTAACTGTTAAAAAGTTACATCTAGAGGATGAACTGGCAAATTCTTTGTATAGTTTAAAAGTTAAGTTTCTTGTGTTATTGTAATTGGAAAGAGTAAACAGATTATCTTTATTAATGTTATCAATATCATGAAGAATTTTATATATTTGAATTATGTCTGCCCTAATTTGTCTATATTTAATGCTAGGCAGTTCAAGTGTTACCAATCATTCTCTATAAGATAAATCTTTTAGCTCTGTGATAGACTTTGTAACTGTACGCTGAACCTTCTCTATTATGACCTGTTGTCTTTTAAGACCTGGATGCCAAACCACATTTGCATATTCCAAATGTGGCGAGACAATGCTTTTATATAATTTTAAGAAGGTGAATTTATCAAAAAAGGTAAAGCTTCTTTTTACAAGGCCTGCTAATTGGTTTGCCTTCTTGACAATATATGGGTATCAAATTTTAGATAAGTATCAAAAGTCACTCCTACATCCTTTTCTTTAGTGGCTTGTTTAAGTTCATTGTAATGGCTCTTGTCCATGTAATATCTATTACTTTCATCTTTTCTAATATGTAATATAGAACATTTATCAATATTAAATTTAAGTTGCCATTTCTTTGACCAATCTAATAATGTCAACAAATCATCTTCTATCTCTTCTATCTGCTTTGCATCTCTTGGCCTCTCTTTCACTCTATATTCCCCCTTATCCCCTCTATCATTCCAGATTTCTTGTATCTTTACTTCTCTCCGTTATTCTATTCCTATACCCCACTCCCCCATAATTTCTTAGTTTCCTTGTCCATGTTCAAGTCTTGTTATCCTCCCTTCATATTCTTCCGTATTTAATTAGTCTACACAATAACTACAGATTTTACGTCTCTTTGTCTTTCTCTGTGACTCTCTCTAGATTCTAGCTCACAGAGGTCAGCACTGGACACTGCTGCAGAACGCTGGCCGAGCTCTGTGGAATTGTGCTCACACTGCTCTGCTAAGGGCATTCACCCCTGACCAGACAGGAAGTGAGCCTGGCCTGTTGACTTTGGACAATCTTCGCTCTCTGGTGTGGCAACCCTTCTACCTGGCTGCAGATTGTCTACTAGACATGATGGTCATCCTGCAGGACTCTCTGGAAAAACAGGCCAGCAGGGTAAGTGCATACATCTGTTTGTTGTGTGGGTAAATAAATATTTTGTCTGTTTATATCTTTGTTCTAACAAATGCTTTCAGACAGAAAAATGTTGTACAGCATAAGATATTTCAACTTACAAAAAAATCATTAAATCTAAGGTTTTAGATGCAGTTTTAAAACTCAGCTGCCCTTAAATAATGGAGTGAACAGTTATAGCAAACAATAAACTGTGCATACGCCATGGCTCATTTGAAGTTTGCAATGTAACCTGAAAACATAAAATGATAAGTGTAGTGTTTTGTTTTTAAGGTTTAATCACGAGTGAAGAGTATGACTGCTATCCTGATGTTTAGAATATGTGTCCTATATAGTCAAAAGTTAACTATTCAATAATGCTTCATTGAGATTGTATTGAAGTATTACTTTTCTATGACATTCTTTTTTTTAACTACCACTCTATCAGGCTTAATAACAAAGTACCTTCTGAAGTGGGATTATAGCCTCAGTTTTTAAAAGGAAGCTCAAAAATGTTTTTAAACACATGTCACTAAAAGAAGTTCAGCCTTATTTGTTTGCTCTTGAACAGGTTAATTTTGTCTTAGTTGGCAGCAGGTGAACAGAACAAACTCTTCTTATTTTTAAAGATATTAAGTAAAGAAAAATTGTGAACATCTTGGGTTATAATGTTGGCTAAGAAGTGAATCACCCCACAAAAGTCTCAGGTCAGATGAAGAAACCCACTAAAACTATTGGATTTTTCTATCCTTTCAGGCTAAGAGTAGAGGCAAGAATCTTGGTAACTACTTTGATTCTTGGGTGGGCGATGTGACTTCTGAAAAGGGTGGAGCCAGTTTCAAGTTTGATGAAAACTTGGATGACACAAACCAGGTGGATATGCGGTGGCTGAGGCGCTTCCTATTGCGCACCATGGAGATGCTTTATCTTGAGCAACGTTGGGAGAAACTGGTGGATGTTGCCCTGCGCTTCAGTGCATTGACAAAGTTTGTGAACCTTTTGCTGCTTCTGCTACTAGTATATTGCACATATAAATTTACCCCTTAAAAATGTGTGAAAGTTATCACATAATGAATTGATCTAATAAAAGACATTATTTTGAAATTGGAACTGTTTTGCATTGAATTTGATAAATGCAAACATAATTTCTGAAATTTTAAAATCTTCTTGTAAATTCATTGAATGATGTGGGCCTGGTTTGGTGTACATTGTCAATTAAGAATACCCACAACATTTCTAGAGTGTTTAGGTCAAGGAAATATATGTACCTACCTTTTCAAGTCCATTCCATGACTGATCTTCTGTTATTGAAAGTTGGCATTTATCCATTTCTTTTATAAGCTACAGCTTATTTTGCTGTGGCCTTGAGTTCATTTTAGTGTTTTTCCTTTCATAGCCATTGAAAACTGTCTCAGAATCCTATGTCACTAGCTGAGATGAATGGCTACAATAACCTAGGAGTATTCTGATCATCAATTCCTTGACTTTTTGGACCTAATCTTTTTTTCAGCAATCGCTATGCAGAGCAAGTGATTCCCCTATTGGTCCAAGCTCAAAGGTTCATAGAGAGGAGAATCCGCAAATCTGGAGGCCCAGCTCCACCTCAACCCCACTACCAGGTACTGGAGGATCAGCTGGGTCATGTGGTGAGAGCTAAGGACTACCTAAGACAACAGCTGATTGTACAACTGGATAAAACAGATGCGTCTGCTATACAACCTGGTGCACAAATTGATCCCATGGGCCATGATACTTACTCAGGTCAGTGCATTGAGAAATCAAGTTAATTTTAGACGTACCTTGTAGGTCACAGCTTCGTCACACCTTAGCCATGCCAATGAATCTATTTTGTGTATTCACAAAGAAATACTCTATTGAATTATATAAAACCCAACAATGAATATGAATTAAAGCTAATGGGATTGTGATTTGAAAATGAAAGGATTCAACAACAGAATGTGTGCGTCAAAAGCTTTGGTGCGTCAAAAAGTCTACACATGACAGTATTAGAAAATTAAGGATTAGATACATTAAAACTTGTATTCTTATACCACTAGCATAAACCAATAGAAAATTAAGTCAATGTCAGATTATCTAAGCTTTTTTATACTTTATGATTAATGAATTTATTTTCCATGTCTTCTAGTTTAAGGAGAGAACTAGGAGAATTTTATTGGTAACAAAATGATTAAATTGATGAATTAGTTATGAATCAAGTTGATCAACATTTAAAATGGACAAAGGTTTAATATGGTCTAATGTTCTTATTTAAAAAAGTATCAAGAGTCTTTTTAAGAACCACATATTGAACTGGCATATTGTTTTATATATTTATGTATCTGAACAATCAATGTTAAAAGGGGAACAAATAAAAATCAACTTCCTGTATGTTACTTTTTATACTCACTGTCTTCCTTTCTGTCATTCTATTTACAGAGGAGGATGCATTCCAACTGTCAGTGGTTCCTTTAGATGTAAAAGAGAGTCTGAAAGTTCTGCGAGAAACAATGGATCATACACAGTATACAGCTCGGGCTTTATTGCACAGTCGCAGACTTTTGTGTTTGTACCTGGCAGGGCAACAAAATGGTCAGTTGAATGTTGACATCATCATCATCATATCCATGTTTAGTTATACGGGCCGGGATTAGACCTCTATAGAGGGTAGGGCAGCCTTGACATGTCTCAATCTCTTAAGCCATGCGGTCACAGTGGTTGATGGCAGTCATGCCAATCACCACCAGATCATTCTGCACACACTCCTCCCAAGTTTCAGGGTGTCGGAGACAATTATATCAAGTGTGACCCATGATCATGTGAAAAAATCTAAAACTGATATGTTTGTTAATCTTTGACAATTTTTATTGTACATGAAAAAGACAATGTGCATAAATTATCTATACTAACCCTATCCAAGAACTGCTACCTGATTATTTGCAGTGCTTAATTAGCTGTCAATGTACATGTATATCTCTGTCTAGACTGTCAGGATAATATTAGATTGCACAGTGCTTATTGTGTATGGGAATTAACACTTTATATATGAAATTAATTAAATTTATATAATAACATTCTGATCAAAAATGATATGAACTTAAGGAGTGAATATTTGAAAAAAAATTAAAAAGATTCAAGAGATTTTGAAATATTTGATAAGAGAGTTGGTAGGTAAGTAGATAGTGTGAGTGATATGGTGATTTACTGGATTCACTAGTAAGGTAAAAAGATAAAAGAAATTATTTTGGCTTACTCTGCCTTGTATTCTTCTAGTGTCTGACGCTGCCCAAGGTCGTGACCCTACACATGTGGACTTCAAGATTGCTACCAGTCAGCCAATGCCTACCATGCCACCTAACAAGATGAAAAGTGATTTCACCAGTTTAGACGAGGTTCAGGTCACGGCAATACCCAAGTCACAGCTTGGCACTGTCATCAGCTCATATGAGAAAACTATTGGTAAACTTGGCATCTTTTAATTTGTTTTTCTAGATATGACGTTAGGATTCATGACAATGATGAAAATGTTTGACAGCTTCTTAGTATAATTGTTGCTATCACAATGATTTTGAAATATTGGCTTTCAAAGTTTAATATGAGCTATCAATCTTTTAGAACTTTATTTTTTTCATCAAAATTTTTCAGAAGATATGCCATCTATGCATAGTCTTCTGTTAAATTTTTCTAATGTTTGAAGTGAGCTTTGAAATGTGGTTTGGTCCAAAGATATTCTTACTTCAAAATCAACATGAATAGTTCAATGTCCAATTGTAAATGCAATGTTCTTAGTCGCTTAATAATAATAATAATAATAATAATAATAATACTTTATTGCCATATTGTAAAAGCATAAACATTTACAAGAGGAAATTGTCTTGATGTTGTTTACATACATATATCAACACTTCATACGGAAATACAACATATATACAACTAAAAGTAGAAATTAAACTAGAAAAATGAGTACTCGTAGAGAGTACAACCACGCACATCAGACACAAGTAACAAACAACTCAAGTGCCATAACTCTGTAAACATATTTTTCAAAAAGTTGAGAACAATAGTGTAAGAAGGGCCTGTGTGATACAGTTCAGGGTCTTACTCCCAATGATTCGTCCACTGCCAAAATAACGTATATGACAATCATAAAAGGTAAATAACTATGTCAAACTGTTTTGTTATCATAACATTAGACTACAGCTTTTAGATTTATATCTTTGACGATATGTATCACAGCGTGTTCACAAAAAAAATACAATATATGCAAAGGGCAATAACTATGTTTTTAAACTGATTATGCAAAAGGTGTGAACACTGCTTTTAGATAGTCACTAGAAGAGCCTATTTGCAAGATTTCAGATTCTTAAATCTGAAGATGTGACCACATTTGCCAAATTAACAAAGAACATATAGCAAAAATACTCAAAAACGATAATTTTTCGCAAATACTTCTGGATTTAAATATCAGAAATAATATTACTGTTTTTTGTCATCATTTTTTAAAAATGAAAAGTATCTGAGCAAAATTACTTAAGTAATCATGAGACAAACACACACTGCGAAAATATACCACTGACAATATACTTGTGCGTGGAAATATATCTTGTATGTTACACTTCCGGGCTTAGCCAATCAAGAAAGTGGATGCTAGTACCGATGTTCTAACTTACACCTTGAACCTTGGTCCTAACAATATTGAACTTTATCGGACACGTGGTATTTATGTCTTGATTATTTCAGGTTAATGTGTAATAAATACAGTGTCTAACATCTTCTCGTTTTCAAAATTGCACATCAGTTTGTATTTTGGCGCTCGCAAGATTTAACTTTACATATGCAAGTGCAAAGTCTGATTTCCTCAGTACGCAAGTCTTTCAAGTCTATTAAATTATAGCTTTTAGATTAAAGCTATTAAATTAAAGGGAATGACATTATTTTCCAATATGTTTACGGTACTCGAGCAACAAACTTTCAAAAGGACTTCCTTCCCATTATTGTATTGCAAGAAGAAGGATGAGCGTAGCGATCACAACGACGAATTGGGGGATAGTAAGAAACCTTGAGTTTCTAGCATATACTACGTACATCTTTGCGAATGTTCCTTTATCTGCATACGATTGATCTCTTGATACTTGGCTTGTGCAATACACTTAATTAAAACTGATCATCGTCTGCACGTGTCTTCCTTTTGAGACCTGAGAGGATGAGGTTTTTTAAGATAAATGGTTTTAAACACACCCAAATTAATAGCACAACTTCATTATATTAATTTAACTGAAAGTAACGCAGGTGTTTCCTATCA
>JAUUEB010499716.1:0-18460 GCA_032362205.1 Clione limacina
GGGAGACCCACGAAAAGAGCCGGTTATGGAAGATATTCCCATCGATGATGACGGGTTCACGGGTGATCTGGGCGCTCCGACACAAAATGTTCTTTTTGACAGGTTTGCTAAGGATAAGACACCTATATTTACTGATCCTAGGATAGACACGTTCATAGACGGCATCCCCCCGCCACCATCCATGATGTTATTTAATACAATGAGCGAAAGTAGAGACGCCGTGTGGCACAAGAGCGCTAGATGCGTGTATTATGCCATGTTGGTGTGCTTCGCGATAGAAATGATCGGTATGATCATACCTTCGGTGCTGCCAACGATAACCCAGAGCAACTATACCGCATTGGGAGGGAGAATGTACGGTATACCCGGCTATAACAACTACATATGTTTGAGATCAGCATTATTCGTGTGCATGATAATCAACACGATCAACATTTTCATGGGGGGTATACACTATTACTGGGCGGAAAACAAGGTCTCTCCGGGGCCTTGGCTCAAACTGACCGTGCTGGCCGTCCTACTAAGCTGTTTTCTAATGTCCGAATCGGGAATACAAGATATCGACCGCCAGCTAGGGTTTGGAGCAGCGATTTTCCTAGCCTACATGCTCCCCAACTTCAGCAAGAAACTGTTACCCGCGATTACATCCCTAGCCATCGTTGCGGGGTTCATCACTTATGTAATCTACCACAAGGTGATGTATACGGCATACGTGAACTACATTTCGGGCGACACAGCCATTCTTCATGACATAGGGACTGGAATAATCGGTTTCTCAATCCCAATAGGTCTTATGATTTTACCATACGGCGTGTTGGGATTTGAATTGGTTGGTCCGTACAGGAAGTGTAATCGAGCACTAGAAATACTCTATCTCTGCATCGAAGCAACGATTGTCACCTGCGCACTGACAATTGTTATTCACTACCAAATGTGGAGCGCCTGAAACAAAATAAAATAAAAAACATATTATTTTCATGGATGAGTATTTATTTGTTCCAAGAAACTTTTACAAATCATCAATCTGATCTGAACAACCAACAATGGCCAACTTTGATAAAATCATGTTTGTCACCGTAGTCATGACCACACTGCTGTTTGTAACGATCTTCGCCGGCACCAGCCTATCCATATTATTCTTATAATCAGTTTTTCTGATTCTCGAGTGGCGTGACATAAGGCCCCAATGTATCTTGTATTAATTTCCTCCTCTTGACAGTCTTTGGCTAGTCGTAACAAACCCTTTTTTTATCTTCTTCGAAGGAGTAAAGTATGAGTCCAGGGAGTCTTGTGTTTTTCTCTTTTCAGGGGTTCTCGGAGTTGCTGAAACGTGTCTGGAAGTCCCGGGATAGAAGGACATCATGGTTTTCTGAGTCTCGGGATACATCTCTTGTATCGTCATATTCTCTTCCACAGCAGCCAGCCGCTCTGATGGACTGGCTTCAGTACGTATGGAGTGGCGCTTGATAAGCGTGGTCAACGAAAAAGGCTTGAATGGTTCGTATTTCCCCACATTGATCTTTCTAAACACATCCCGGGTATAGTAATCAGGATAGTACTCGCCCCAGATCAGTGCCTGAAAGACTGAGCACACTGCGTTGCCAAATTTGGCGGACAAGATAACCAAAATCTCTTTCAGCACATCGAACTTGACCTTTATAGTATGAATCTTACCTTCGACAGACTGATTCTGGATGTCACACAGAGACCAGTCTTTATCGGTGCCACACGGATAGACAGTTACCTGCTTTATGTGAACCTTTTCAAACATGAACGACACGCCTTCCTCTTCCACCAGCCTATTTAGCAGATTATCCTGTTTACTACCTTTTTTACGCTTGGTATGGTTGATTGAACACGGTTTTGAAATTGTGACAGGGTCTACCAAACCCAACTGTATCGGGACGGCCACGTGTTGACCCAAGTACGTGTACAGCTCTTCTGCCATATGAAATTCGTCCCAGCAAGACACGGTAATACTGTTGTACTTGTCCAAAATAGCCTTTGTCATCTTGATGGCGGATTTGTTGTGCAAGCTCAAGCCTTTGGTCAACACTTTCCCGGTAGAAGTATTGAACGCGGTGTACTTTTTGGCCGAAGAAATAGAGATTGGACAGAGCGTTTTCTCCACGTCCAGCTCCAGGTTACCCGAGCCCAGTATGGGTGCCAGTCTTTCATACACCATCTGGATCAAGGCGCCTCCCGCCACCCGAATCTGCTTGGGGTCGTTCATGTCAGCCACGGGGTAGTGCTTATCGTATATTTCCTGCTTAAACTCCTTGTAAGAGACGCCGGCCGCAGTACCCAGCCGAGTGAGCCTGTACAGTTTTTTTGGTTTGAGGGTTGCCATCTTGAATACTGTGAGCTCCTTGATGTATGTAAAAGAGGAATCCGTGTTCTTGACGACTATATCGCCTACCCCAGCCTTGAAAGATCCTGCAGCAGTCTCCACGTCGTACACATAATCTGTGTAATTGGAATAAATCATTTCTACCCAATTCAAAGCCTTGTCGGTGTATGTTTTGTGTTTTTTGTCCGCATTCCAAGACACCCGGACCATCTGTCCGCAATAACGCGAAACTTCTAAGTAGGCCTTCAAACCTAATTTGTTCAATCCTAAGCGACATTGCTCAGCCTCCAAATGAGTTTGACAGCACACGGATTTAGCGCCAGCCTTATTCATCGCAGAGTCGGTAATAGGGATGACGCGGCTCCTAATCATGACATTCATTCCGCTGTTGGGGACTTGAGTGGGTTTTACTTGGTTTCCACGCTCGTCCAGCAGCGAATGATCTTCCGTCACGTCAACTACCCCCGTAGCCGTGGTAACTCTGTATATCTTCTTGTTAGTCTTGTGTCGGATAAACTTTACAATGTTTTGCCATCCATTGTGCGTCTCTATGCAATATTCTCCGTTTATGAAGGCCATTTCTTTCCCCTCGTAGCCGTACTCTTTCCAGTCCAAATCTAGCGCTTCAAACGTGGTGGTCTCTACATTACCGGCTCTACTGTTCATGAGAGATATAGGTGTATACCCTGTCACGCTGTCTCCGTAGAGATCCATGATGGTTACGGGCAGATCCGGCTTACCCTGGACAGAGTATTCGTATTCGTCATCATTATCATATTCATCCTCCTTACAGCCGTCATCGTAATCCTCGGTACACAGAACTTCGGTGGGCCGTCTCTTTGCAACCCTAATAACGTCTTCCTCTTCTTCGTCCCCCGATAAGCATTCTTCTTCATTGTCAGACCCTTCGTAAGAACTATAAATCTTGGTCCCGTAAATGTCTCTAAGCTTACCATTCACACCGTTTATGCTCCTGCGTCCCACTCCGGTGACCGCGGCTTGGAATTTAGGGTGCACCAGCATTTGCAATAGACCGTACATGGCATTGATATTTTCTTTCTTGGCGTTGCTCCTGTTTAAAAACTTTTTTCTCTGTTTGGATGCGAGAGACATATCCAACGCCTTGAGCTTGTCAACCACCCTCGAATCTATCCAAGCCTTGCATTGATGGTTCTGTATGGATGTAGTGTTCTTGATAAAAAAGACACAATTCTTGTCCAGGTACTCTGGGTGGTCAATATAATCTATCCAATCTACCGTGTCGTCCACTCTACGGGTGAAGCACACGTGGATGTAATCTTTTGCCAGCAATTCCGCGGCCTCCCTTTGTTTAAGCTTTTCCCTGGTTTGAAGGATCTTTATGCAATCCAAAACCACATCCAGCGTTACATTGGTATCCAAACCCAGGTTGATAAACCTCATACCATTCGGGTATTGACTCCTGAAATCGATCACACAAACTGGATTAATCAAGTTTATGTCCGTTCCGGGGCAAATAATAAGCGCGCCATCGTAAGGAGGTAATTTGAGCGCAATCTGTCCGTTGAGCGTTTTCAGGATGCTGGCAGCCAATTTATTCCCCGTTACCCCGTTATCCATTACCCTTGGAGAGATTGCAGTATCCCCTGCCAGCCGGATAAGGTCATCCATGTTGGCTTTTACAAATGTTTCCAATCCTTTAGCTATGACCGTATCCTGTTTGTGATTTTTCTTGTATTCCTTCCACATCAGGTCGGCGCGTTCGTGCATGGGTGACATTTGCTTCCTCAAACAGACCAGGTAACGGATGAAATTTTTAAGCGCGGCCATTTTTTTTTCATCCTTAATGAAGGGATAATTCGCGAATAGCCTTCCGTAAGGGCTCCAATCACATATTTTCGCTTCCGTGATGTAATACAACAGCGCGCAGGCATCAACAGTTGAGTATGGAGGGTCAGTCCGGCGCCTATTGTTGATCTGTATCTGTAAAGCACAATTTAGCTCCCCCAAAGTGAGGGCCGTATCGGGGGTTATCTTTGGTAGGCGTTTGAAAAGCGTGTTGCACTTGATGTGGCCATTTTCAAAATCGTTAATGATCTGTAAAGATTCGTCCAACAGCGGTGTCTTCCCCTCTACCATGTAACACGCAATTTCGTGTACCACGCGCGCGGAAAGCAGTCTCTTTGGTCTTAAAGCCGGCATTGTCAACATGCCGTTGGTCCAAAACTGGATAAAGATATTTGCCTTAGAAGTGGTAGATTTTTGTCTGGATATGGTCTGATTCCAGGGCGCACCGGACAGTTCTTCTAGTTCCATGTACAGCTCAATGGCGTCAAATCGATCTTTGGAATACAGCTCAGAAGTGATAAGCACGTCCAATAGGGCATACCTGAAAATTTTTTTGTCCTCTCTGTAGTACAGTCTAGCAATGTCAGTGTGAGCCACGCCTTCCAATTTGCATCCGTCCACCTTTTTGGCTCTACAAGCGTCGTTAAGAGACGAATTGTGCAAGGGAAACAAATCAATGTTGGTCATGCAGGGGAAAGTGTCGTGTCCGATAGACATTACTCCTGATGGCAGCATCCCCTGACAATACTTACCATTAGGTCTCCTGAGCTGACTGACCGTCGCGCCCGTCATAGGGTCGTTGTTCGTGACAATTACGTCCTTAGAGTAAGGATTGAACCGCGTGTGGAACAAAAATTCGCCATTGGTTGCCACTCCGGCTCGAATGACATACTTGTGATCAAAGGAATTTCCGTTGAACGTAACGATAAAGTTGGGTCTGGCGCTCAGCAAAATGCTCCCAAACAGATCAATCATGTGTTTCTCGCTACTGACGTGTATCACCCTCATGTATGGCAAGGGAGGCAATCCATCCTTTCTCAGTTCCCCCAGTAGGATGTTGGTGTCCATCTTACCCTTTTCCAGCTTTAATTCTTCCTTCCATTCCTTTGGCGTCTTCCTGGTCAACATAAACAGAGAATCTATGTTGTCGCCAGTCATTAGTGATGCCGTGATACTGACAATCTCGTCCGGTATCCTCCTTTTGAGACCGCTATCCACGGTCACGGTCTCGATATCGTAAACACAACTTTTTGACCTGTCATAAAATTCTTTTGTCAACGTCTCATCTTTGCCGTCTTGATCTCGTTCGTAAGGAAGATCTTCCGGTTTTAGGAAGGTCACATACTCCTCATCGACCATATTTTCCTTAACAAACACCCTTGTCCCCTTACACGAAACCTTGCTTCCCGGAGGCAGTTTCGAGACGTTAAAAACCTTTGGAACCCGTATGGTAGCCCCAGTGAAGCGCTCGTTGGGTTTGCATGTTTTACATACGGGGCCCTCATAGCCAAACTTTCTACCGCTCAAGCCCGTCTTACACTTGCTACATTTCATTAACATGGTCTTGAGGCCGAATTCGTCCATTAAGCCGTGTTTATTGTTGAACAGGTCGACCTGGTTTTTGTGACCGTTGAGGTAGGTTGTGTAATCGCTGCTGACCGCATCGTGGGCGTACTTTTCGTTACAAAACGTGACAGGGCTAACCTTGACAGTCTTGTACTTGTTCTGTTCAGAGATTTTACCAGATACCTCCGCTTGAAGGTTGTAAGTGTTGGGTTTTGCTAGTTTCCACTCTTCTCCGGTAGCATCGTCCCGTTTGTAAATCGTATACCCGGGGTCTATACACATCACCTCTACGACCCGGTTCATGTCAATCGATCCGTCTTTATCCGATATTGGACACCCAGTGAGAGACACGCACGTTATTAAAGGGTCTCGCGCATATACCATGTGTCTTTTCATATCCCTTTTGGCACACTCGCCGGGCCATTTCTGGAGTAGGGTAGTTAAATGGATGTTAACAATGTTTTTAGAGTATACAAACACTCTACTATACCCTTCAGGTGATGACATAACTTACTGGTGATGTGCTTACTCCAGGTGGAAAAAATATAATGGATCAACTACTTAAGGACTCATTATTTATAGAGAGTGCTCAACCATAATTCACAAAATCAACCGTAGATTACAAAATCTGGTTGAGCTAGGTGTATATATAGTCTCAAATATGCTCAGACCATAACAATTCTAACCATGGGAATCTTTACTGAAATCAAGAAATATTTTACTCATGGAGACGACCACGATAAACAAACTACAGAAGCTATAGGGTGTGCCCTGTTCGACATTATTCCTGTCGACATAATGAATCCTTACTCTGAAGAGAAAAGATGTATTGGCAGCATCATAAAACGCCTTACTACGAGAGAATATATGTTGGACGGGGCGTACGACTCCATCCAAGCGAAAGTAATAGATATCAACAAGTGTACAGTAGATATTTTACAACAACTTTCGGATGAGATTTTCTACACAGGTGTCACCTGGGGACGGATTATCACATTTTACACCATGATGAGGGTGTTGGAAACACATAAAATGGCATCCAAGTTCTTGATTTACAATTTTACAGTGGACTACATCGAATACATATTGCAGCCCAATATCAACAAAATTGGTGGATGGGGGGCTCTACTCAACGGAACCAGTGTGTGATTGATTGGTTTTTTATTTTAAACAAAATAAAAATAACATGAAAAAAATTCTTGTACATTATTTTTGTTCATAACCCATTGAAGAGCTTGTATCGGGACACCTTTTTATAGCTTGCTCTTCTAGCGATTCACCGGCATCTAAATCCATTATAGGGGCATCAACACTGGATATGAATCGTTCCAGGTCTACTTCGGTGTCTATTGCCATGGCGGCGAAGCTCCGTTCTAGATCATCTTCTTCTTCGTATAGGGGTTTACGGTCGATATTTGCATGTATGGCCAATGTGTCCAGTATTTCCTTAGCACTATCTCTTCCTTCCCCTTCAATATCTTGCACCAACATTGATCTCTTTTCAACCTTCTCAGCGGCTCTCCCGATACGTCTTATTGAGCGGTGGGCGCGGTCGCTAGACCTTTGTTTGATGTCATCATTTATGATATTAACGGCAGTTTCTTTCAGTTTTGGCGACAGAAATTGCCCTCTGTCATCATAAATCATGTTTAGAACCAATTTTGCCTGCTTGACCTCGACATTTTTTTGTATTGCCCGCTTGATAGAGTCAACCATCAACGATTTATCCATTTTGATGGAAGAAAAACACAACACACTAATCGAATTGATTTTTTTCGAATTTTTATTGAGAACAAATATACACAACATCATGAATAATAACACATTACACGAGACACAATGATTCTGCAACCTTGTAGACCGCCTCAGTCAGGTTCTCTACGACCTTCCAGTCCAGTTTGGTCATTACGTCCATGGGTAAGTCAAACGTAAAGTGAATGTTGAACGCTGGTTTGAATACGTTCTTTACATATCCGAAAGCATTTTCCTGTTCTTCAGCAATCTCATCGTCCGTGTCCCACCAGTCTGTCTTTACTTCTTTTTTATGTCTGACATCCCGCATGGAAGGAAAAAAACCACTTATCTGTACCACGTTGCGATTTACGTACTCCAGAATGCTAAAGGTCTCGCATAGCATCTGCCTACCGATGGCTGAAGAGAACATTTTAGGGTACAGCTTGTTTCCGTCGTCAGTCATGTCAAACTCTACTGTTGTGGTCTTGTCGCCCTCGTAATACTTCATATACCATTTAATAGTGTCCTTCATGGCGGCTTGGATGATGTTGTACCGTTCCAATTCTGTTCCCCTGACCCACGGGGGTGGGGATGTCTTCCTGGATTTGGGGTTGGTGAACAGAGAACATATGATCGGAGGCTTACACCCATCCATAACCTCTTGAACAGTAACTCCGTCCTCCTTCCATATCTCGGAAGTGGCATTATTTAGATACGATGTCTTGGTCTCACCTATGCCTGTGATGCTACCCTTTTTATCAAATTTAATCGGTGCGTCAGGCACCGCATCATCCTCTCCGGTGAACATTATGTAGTCCGGGGTCGTAGAAAAGATGTGAAACATCGATTTACATATTTTACCTGGCTGGTCAACAATCACCCCGGCGGCCAGCAGTTCGTCAAAAACGAAATGTTCGCCCTGAGCGCCCATGTCCTGATAAAAACAAGACACACACGACATAGTGCCACCCTTTGTACCACCGTGTTGAATAGGTGTGCGACTTCGCAGAGTTTTCAACCCCGAGGTCACGCCTACATCGATTGGACCACTGGAACCGATGGTCCACAGCTTACACTGGGTCCAAAACTTTAAACATTCGGGATTTGTAACCTTTGAATTGTCATGTATCGCTCTTACAAATTCTTGAGGTGTTTTGGGTACGGCCATACACTCCAATATCACATCTGCTTCAGCATTATTTTTAAAGTATTCTCTAGTACGGTCAAACAGCTTGTCTTGTTTTTTGAGGGTAGATTTCGGTATGGTGGGCACTAGGTAAGGCAGCCTGAAATATTTGTAAACCTCGCCTTCCGGGAACGGACCCACCAGAGAGGCTGACGGAACATAAGTACCCATACTCTCAATATCATCAATCGACTTTCCTTCTTCCACCAACGTCGTTCTTCTCTCTTGCTCTATATTTTTTTCAAATTCTGAGAACTCTTTTTTTGTTGTTATCCTTTTCTCGGGTGGTTCTTCACAACAAAATAGGCGCTTACGACAACCTCCAATAGCCTTTTGCCGGTTTAACAATGGGCGTTTGTGTGTCTTGTGTGTCGACCAAACAATTTTTTTCTTTTCTTTGGTAGGAGTTGGGGGTGGTATAACCCTATTTATAGTGAGCGGTAGATCGACTGAGTGCTTGTTGGCTTGCTCGACCGCGTCCATAATTGTAATGGATGGTTGATGTCCAAGGGGCTTTATTTGAAATGTGTACTTTTCGAGAGAAATCCATGGCTTAAATACTACCAAACATCAACCGTATGTTGCAACCTGTGGTAGCCAGTCAACCGGATGGTGTAACTATATTATATGGAATGCGGTCAAACATCAACCAGTTTTCTGACTTGGTTGATCTAACAATTGGTGGATGTCATATTTCCTTTCGACAATTCTGGTTGAGCACTCATCACCATCCGAGCGGGCACTTACATAAGGCTGACAACCACGGGCTTGAACAGTGAGTCTGGGTTTCCGTTAGTAAATTATTTATTCTAGTTCCAGCTGTCCCTTTGTAGGCACTACCCAACGCTATACTCATTATCAAACACGTCAATAGATCGTCGGTCGACGTAGAACTGATCTTGCCAGTGTATTTCCTGTCCTTGTACTGGAAATTTTTAATCTCTTTAATCAAATGCTCCAAGCTACAAATGTCCGACATGTAGAGGCCGTGTTCGGCGGTGTCAGCGATGATAAACTTGTTCTTGTGGTTGAAATTGAGCATCTTGATTTTACCTCCGAATATTCTTTTTTTTTCAGATCCCAAAACGTACCCGTAAGATTTTCCCTTACCCGGATAGACGTCGACGTAATAAAAAAAATTGACAGTTATGCAACAAACCCCTACAGGTGACGTGATATCTAGGGTCCCCCCAAGTGTCGTAAAACGACTTTACCCAAGACGGACAGCTATTCCTCTCTATAGCCACGAAAAAATGTGGTGTAGAACCCTGCCCAGAGCTATCCACAATAGTCCTCACGCAATTTCTATACATTTCCCCCGTAATGTCCGACACGCTCCCCAGGTCAGTGTGATGTATGAGTTTTCTGTCCATGTAGCACAAAACGACCTTGTTAGAATTTATAAACCTCACACAAACTATCGCTATTGCCGACTGCTGAGAAGGGTGATATGCTGGGTCTATGTAGATCCAGTAGGCTGGTTTGTCCTCATAGGGTAAGTCTGCTAAACGTAAGTGGGTCATGGGGTCCTGTAAATGGGTCACAAATTCCTGGTTAAACACGGATCTATCCGCTTCAGAGTCCAATGAACAACCCGATACTATATCTTCCGGGTGTATGATACCCAATTCGTTTTCGTAAGACGTTTCGGTCATGGTCAACACCCCTTCAAAATTCTTGTTGTCATCGGTGTACATGATGTGTTTGGGAGCAAACATTTTCCTGTAGCAACCGGTCTGAGAAATACTGTATTGAACGTGCTGTTTGTCCAGACAAAAGTAACAAAGTCTGTACAAGTTAGTCTTACTACACCTCACAGGCATGTTGACCACCAAATTAATGAGGGAAGCCTTCTTGTTGGCAATGGGGCTGGACACAAACCCGAATTTAGTGTGCTCGCGCTGCGTCATGGATATCAAGACGCCGTACGAGTCTTTTGACACACACAGAGTCTCGTCCGTGAACCCAATGTGTGGGTCGTTGCCCCTCAGGGAGGCTGAATTGCACGCAGAGGCACACTTAAGCCGGTTGAACGATCCATTGGCAGGGAAATAGACCATGAGACTGTCCGGATGTTTGAAAAGTCTGTACGGGTACCGGGAAACGGGGAACTTTGAAGACAAAATACCTTCCACATCATCCTTTATGGACCCAATAAGAGTTTTAATGTGCGCCGCAGCAAATAGTTCACAACCCGAAAACGATATCAGAGCAACCGCAATGACCAGTCGAATGGCCCTAGTCTTTCCCAGACCCCTGGGAATGATGCAAAGGTATTGTTTCCCTATATATTTCTCTCTCATATTGTCTATGGAACTGATACCAAACCCTAAAAATGTATCATTGCAACCCAGAATCAGATTGGTCAGCAAATCTTCCGTGGTCTTGTTCCTACAGTAAAAAAATAACACCTCGTAAAAAATTGATTTTTGGAACATCATGTGCGTGGTAGTCTCGTGCTCCATCGCGGCATTGTGTATTCTGTACAGGAAGTTGAAAAATGGCGTCATCTGCACCAATTCTTGTTTCAACCGCTCAATTCCAGCATTAACTGTACTATATGACCCTGTCACCTGTGGCACCTCTTCTGGTGCAGCACCATACATGGCAGCCATGTACTCGACCTCACCTTCATCATCTTCCTCATCGCATACAGTGTAAGGGTTGTAAGAGAAAAATGTCTTGTTGCTGTGTCTGTTTTGGGGAGTGTCGAACAATAAACCCTTGTATATGTAAGAATCTGCAAGCTTGAGAAACGAATCAATCCACTCATCCCCGGCATAATCGCTATCATTGCCCCAAAGACCCTTGTCAGACAGGTAAATGTCAAACGAACAGCGGTTCGGGGTAGTGATAAGCATGATTATACAAGACTAGACAACTTCTCTACAGATCTTATCATATTTAGTTTTTTCCGTGTGTATCAAATGTTCACAAAACCCCGCTTGCATTCCTTCCACAATGCCGCGCGTAGAAACGCAGCTTGTTTGTGGGCGCTCGTGTGCCGGCCGTGGACAAACCAAATCTGTCCAACCCAGATCACAGAAAATGGAGTTGATGATACAAAAACAACAATGAGAAGCTTGTGCGGTGGCCATCGCACTAGTAGGAAAATTAATATTCCCCGCCAGCCGACAGAACCCATTGTACAAATCCAATATGGCCTCCTCGGATTCGGGTTCCAAACCCAATACAATCCGTGACCAGGCACTAGTAAGGTCATTAAGTTTCTTAAACATAAACATTCTCTCACGCTCACGGTCAATGTCAGACCTACATTGGTAATACAAAGACCTGTGAACAGAGTCCAAAGCAAACTCAGATATGTTCAGAGAAGGTAAATTTTTATTTTTTTTTCTTCTTTCGTGTACATAGACAAAATCTTTTTTAAACTGGACATATTCAACATCAGCATTATATTTACGGCTGTAATTACAATAATTTATCAAATACATAAGTCTACGAGCCCCTGGTAGGAACGTAGACATGATATCGTGGGTTTTTTTACATTTTAATTGTTCGGCGTCCATCGTTTATTTTCCAGATGATCCGAATCCCAATTCACCCCTCTCCGAGCATTCGTAAGTAGCTTTGGCTTGAGGGTCCAGTTGAGATGAATTAGACAAATACTCCACGTCAATATCGTGATGGCTCTTTCTGATCAGTAGCTGAGCAACCTTGTCTCCGGTCGTCACTTTGTAAGGATTAGTGCTTCCATTGTACATAGACACCAGTACTTCTCCCCTGTAATTGTTGTCCACTACCCCGGCAGTCGGAAACACAGACTTGGCGGCGATGCTGGAACGACCTTTTATCTCCACATGCAGTCCTTTGGAAAGCAATACACGAACTTTAGTGAAGATCTTTTCTGTAGAAAGAGGGTTTATGACTACGTTGTGCGTGGCAACCATATCGAAACCGGCATCACCATCCTTTCCTCTCTTGGGTGGCGTGTTAGACTCTGAGATGAAATAAATCTTTTGGGGCGCCGCCTCGGCTTTACCTGAGGGTGGTTTACGTCTGGTACGCTTAACCTGCTGTGAAATGTCTTCTTCTGGTGAATAGGCGGCAGAACGTTTCCTTCGGATAAGATCTCTGATGCTCTCGCCATACTCGAGATAGACGAGCTCTTCCTCCCAATTCATCTCGT
Organism: Clione limacina; assembly: GCA_032362205.1. Taxonomy (NCBI): domain Eukaryota; kingdom Metazoa; phylum Mollusca; class Gastropoda; order Pteropoda; family Clionidae; genus Clione; species Clione limacina. Next base: position 12,814 of record JAUUEB010499716.1, read on the forward strand.
AGTCACGATTAATCAGTGTCTTGGTAACTATCCTAGAGGCAATATCAATCTTGTCAACTGGTTTCTTCTTCTCCTCCATAGAGCCCCTACAATACTTGTTGCAATACACGAGTTCCGACCCGTTGGCGGTATACTGGAGAAACATGGAATAATCGCGGCTGTAACCCGTCGGTCTCAACCATATCACAGCCGTGTCACGGACGAGTCTTTTCAGATCGGCGATGTTATACTTTTCATCGAAACGTACATATCCCGTCAGATGAGCGCCCATCTTGGTTATCAGAACAAATCGTACAGACTTGTTCATGCTCTCTCCAATGGTGTTCAAAAGACAGGATAACGCTTTTTGGTCAAAGTTGGTAACTGTAAACATCCATCTATTATGTCTTTTATTTGGTGAAGCCCTGGTGTATGTATTGTAGTTAGACATTGTTCAGTTCTGAGGGATAAACAAAGAAAACAATATATTACATCCGGCCGGTAGAATAAACACCGTAAAACGCAATTTAATCATTTTTTATACAACACAATTTTTTATTTTTTTTACCACCCCTTCTATTCTTGGTCCTCCTCATCTGATGTGATTGGATCCATCTCTTCCCGAACAATCTTTGTATATCCCAGAGACTCGAACATAGACTCACAAAACACTTGATCCTCTTCCGGTAGCGTTTCAACCATGTACTCGTTGTAGAACAGCATTTGGGGAAACAACCGTTTGGGTGTTTCGGGGTTTAGCGAATAACCGAAAACAAAACTTCCTCTGATCATGGGTGCCAAAATAAGCCGTGTAACGGTCATAACCGATTTCAATGTCTTCCCGCGGAACCGACTCGGGCTGGCCATGCCCCCAAACACTTTTTCAAGGATTGTTCGTAGCTTGATAACGTTTATGCCCCCCACCAAGGTGCACATGTGATATCCGGCGACTGTGCTGCTCATTTCAAAGCCATCAAGACCGATACCCTTCCTAACAGTCTTGTGAGAAGACACCAATGTCTTCCTGGCAGCCAGTGAATCCCTCGGTTCGGTAAAAGTCATCTTCACCTCCCCGGAAGTCTCCTCCAACACATTCTTTTCAGTATTCATCTTCATGGATCCCTTGTAGTAGGTCAGAGTTACACATCCAATGCGAGGTACAGCCACATCAGCGTTCACGTGAACTGAAGGAATGGCCTTGTCCACCACCTGTTTCTTGTACAACAGCGATTTAGTCCTTTCGTGCTTGTTGTTGGCCTTCAAAGTCAAAATTTTCTGTTTCAGTAGCTTGTTGTTAGACTCCAATACTTGTTTTTCTGCGCTTACCAGGGCTTTCATTGCAGGTTTGTGAACAGTCTGCATAAACTCTTCATATCCTACAGACTCTGCATGAGTAGCAGCCTTGGGTTTCAAGACGATTCTCTCGAAGAACTTGGCCATCATGACGGCCAGTGAGCGAGCTTTTTTAGAGTTGCATATGACGAACGCAGACAATATAAAATATCCATTCCTGACGACCAGCACGTTGTTATTCATTGGCTTGGTTTGTAATGGATTGTATATCTGCCCAGAGACCCCGTCGGGAGAGGAAGCTCCGCAAGGTAGCGTCTTGGAGGCAAAAAGATCATTGGCATCCATCAAAAATATGTTTTGGGCGTCGTAAGATTCCACATTCTTGATGAAGTCTTTCATACACCTCTTCTGGTTGATGTTCTTGTCGTAATATCCTAATTTAACCAGCGCGTCAATGGTGAAAATAAAGAAAATATCATCTTCAGCGGCTTCACCAGTGAATGTAAGCGAACCATACATCGCATAAAGTGCATTGATTGTAGAAATGTTGTTATTTTCGAATGGAGTAGGTTTTAGATCTTCCAGGAGACTCTTGGGAATAACAATGTTGTCTTTGGCAACCCCCATCAATTTGGACACGCCTTGTTCAATATGATGATCAACATCAAGTCGCCATTCCGGACGGCCAAACCAGTTTTCAGAATACAAGTCCTTTGTAGTCAGAAAACTGATAGTTCCTGCGTCCCTGTCCTGGACGACCCTCTCTACCTTCTCATGGGAAGTGAAAAACTCGTAAACTTCGTCATGGAAAGCCTTGTTGTACGAACAAACCCTCAATCCCGCACGCAAACACCTCCGTTTCGGCTGATGGACACCATCCTTATCGTCTATCACGGATGGCGGTGTCAATTCTATTGTACCCCAGTCGGCACAACCGAACCCATCTTCGAACACAGCACCCATATTAGCGACAAACGAAACCAGGTTATGTTCGTTGTTCATATCAATGTCCGATACGTGGGGTCTAGACATGGATAATGCCTCATGGACCTTGGCGCCGTACCCCTGGTTGTACTTGAACACCATCTTCTGAGGGGTCTTGACATCACTCAGTTTGAACATTAGCGGGTGAGTAATGTGTGATAAAACGTTCACATCCCATTCCGGTTCCCCGAATCCGCCGGAATACTCGTCTTGTAAATAACAGATCAGCCTTCCATTGTTAATGTCTCTGTGAACGTTCCTCGTCTCCTTAAGGGTGTTGAAGAATGTAAACACCTCGTTCGCATACTGTTTGTTGTAGGTGAATACAATAGATCCTGGTCCAAGACAGCTTGTTCGTGGCTTCTTGTTAGTCGATTCATATTGATCACTAACCGATCGCTTGAGGATATTTTTCGTACACATATCGGCCATATCTAATACGTTATACTTACTAAGGTTTACTTGATCTTGAAATACAGCAGGGTCACACGCAAACTGGGTGAGGTTTTCTGAGGAAAAAAAGTTGTTTAGTTAGAGTGCGGTCAAATGGCCATTGACATGGTAATCTTGGGATGGGGATCATAATTCTCAACACAAAAATCATCAACTTCAAAGTCGTCTATATCAGTTCTGTCAGCCACTTTGAGGGTGGGAAAGGGCCTAGGTTCTCTCTCGAGTTGCTTCTCGAGTGCCTCGACGTGATTTACATAAACGTGAGCGTCTCCCAAGGTGTGTACGAAATCACCAGGCTTTAAACCGGTAACTTTGGCAATCATATAAGTCAATAAGGCATAACTAGCTACATTGAACGGTACTCCGAGGCCCATGTCAGCGGATCTCTGGTATACTTGACACGATACTTCTTTATTGGCAACAAAAAACTGTACGAGGCAGTGACACGGGGGGAGTGCCATGATGTTCAAATCCGTAGGGTTCCAAGCACACAGGACAATAGTCCTGTCGGTGGGTCTGTTTCTAATCTTGTTTACCACGTCCGACAGCTGGTCAATACCCTGTCCAGTGTAATCCGCGTGCATGTCAGTGTACTTGGCGCCGTAATGTCTCCACTGGAAGCCGTAAATGGGACCCAAGTCACCCTCTTCTCTGTCTACCAACCCCTTCTTGTCCAAAAAATGTCTAGAACCATTCCCTTCCCATATTTTCACGCCCTCCGCACTCAATTCATTGGCGTTGGTAGAGCCTCTGATGAACCAAAGTAGTTCCTTCAGCACACCCTTCCAAAAGACCCGTTTGGTGGTCAATAACGGAAAAATACCGTCCCTCAAGCTATATCTCATCTGCATACCAAATATGGACTTTGTATTGGTCCCGGTTCTGTTTCCTCTCTCTACTCCAAAATCCAATATTTTGCGTATGGCATCCAAGTACTGTTGTTCGGGATGCATAATAAAAAAAGTTTCTCACCTGGGTGTAGGATATCACTGTGTAGTTGTGGTGTTGTATGGTAAGATTCGTTGAATGACTGTAATACAGCGGATTTGCTGATTATATATTGATTCAGTCAACCAAGTTTGACAAAATTGGTTGATCAACCGATTGGCCGAAAAATTGGGTGATCAACCGAGTTTGACAAAAATGGTTGATTGAATGGTATAAAAGCGACAGATGAGGGAGTATTTGTATCAATCTCTCAAACAGCACAACAACAGTCAACAACCCAGATTTCTGTTTTTTATCATATTGTTGGATAAAACTCTACATTTAATCAGCAATGTCAAACAGCAAGTTTTCCGGTCACAACAAATCCAGCAATGACGAGGGATACACGTTTAGGAACCATCAGTCCCTGATCGAATCCAATATCTTTGCCAAGATTCGTACAGACCTAAGTGTGGGCAACGCCTTCAACCGTGCCGTACCAGAATATCCTGGGTTTGGTGTAACTAAAAGAGTGAACGACGAAAAGGTCTACATGGCTCTTCTCATGGTCATCCCCGTAGCGGGCAACCTTAATGGATTGAAAATTAAAAAAATACCCGTGATGAATGAAATGGAGATTGGGTTGCTCGTCCAGGGAACTGATAATGAAACCACAGCTCTTCGCTTCGTGGCGTGCAATTTCATGGATACTGAAGCGTGTTTCACCGTAAAAATTGGTGACAAAGGTGTCTTTTCCATGGTTGTCGCCGCTCACCAGTCTCTGAAGATTGCGGGTGACAGTGCTAATAAGAAAATCATCGTTGCAAACACCGGACTAGCACAATCGTGTCCTAAATCAGCAGCAAAGCTACCAAAACAGTCTGGAAAGAGCTTCTCATGCAAGTTCGAATTTCAGCAAGAGAAAGAGTTTGGATTTGATATGTTTGGTGAATCCGAGGAGATCTACATACCACTCGAAGTGCCTAGTCAAAGGCCATACACCACATTTTACAAACCAAGAAAAAGTAAATATGAAAACTTAGATGAATGTTGTGATGAGGAGGCAGATGGCAGCTTTGAGTGTAACAATGATCTTAAGCGCTGCAGCTTTGGGTGTGACAGTGAACGTGAAATGGTTGAAACAAACGAAGTCACACTTTGTGTTGGGGGTGTGAGTAATGAGGATGTAAAGGGTGGTAGATACGCAAAAACCACTTTTAAATCAGTAGATATCTACGGTTTCTTTCTTACATTTGTCCGTAGGACGTACGAGGAAAAGGAAAAGAAGGATGGATTCACCGCCTGGAGGACGTACGAGGAACATGAAAATAGGCATGGATTCACCCTGTGTCCGGGTGGCCAACAATTCATCTGTGATCACGCCTGCCACAGTATTAGGTTTCAGAATAGAGAACCTGATATCATCAGCACCGTGGCCGACATGAAATGCCCTTGCGCCGACTCCCAATGGCACAAGATGTGTTGCTTCCATGCGCTGATGATGATGAAGATGAAGAAATGATATGTACAATATACTTTATGTGATTGTGTTATAAAAAACAAAAAAATACATTTATTTCGTTTTTTATTTTGTGTGTAATTTTATTGAGAAATAAATTAGTTTTCAAAAATAATCCCGTGAACTGGATTCGAACCTGTGACCTGGAGATTGCTATTATTTCTCTACAGTCCCCCGCTCTACCGACTGAGCTACCACGGGCATATACATTCTAACAATAAATTAAGTAACACCCTAGATTTATATGCTTGGAAATGTGTATAATCTACGTTGACATCACACATAAGAATAATCGTAAAAGGGACATAACCAAAAAAATGGGGTAAAATTTTATAACAGGTTTCGTCCCCTGGACGCGTCTTATCATTTTATATGCATGAGTTGACTTTCGGTAATTACTAGTTCGTTTCTTAATTATACTGAGTGGCAAAAGTTACGCGAAAATGTATTTTCATTTTTGAATTCCTCAAAAGTTCACTAAAAGTAAAAGAA
>JAUUEB010499717.1:0-10378 GCA_032362205.1 Clione limacina
TGGACAAATAGACTTAAAATGATGATGATGATGATGATGATGATGATGATGATGATGATGATGATGATGATGATGATAAAAGAAGACAAATTCTGAAAGCCTTATTTTGTTAATAAATGAAAGATCATTCTATTCAAATATGCTGTCGACAAAACACATCAACATGACACATGATGAGATTCAAGAGACTAGGACGTCAAACTCGCATGCACCCCCCCCCCCATATCTATACTTATCACGACTTTTTATGTTCTTGTTCTTGAGACACCCTGAACACGAATTCAAGGTTCTGCATACTTTAAATACCCAAGTATCCTGGTATAAAACGTCTTCTTACATCTTCTTTAACGAACTATTTGCTTCCCTTGATTTGTAAGAGTGTATGATTAAAGAGGTTATTTTTTAAAAAGAGACCGATCAAGAAGGAGAGGTCATCCAACGCTACGCTACAAAGACATCGGTAGGGCCACTACAAAGGAGCTCTCCATCAAAGAAGGAATATCAGGAAAGTTGTCTGAAGATCTCAGCCAATGATAAGCTGTAATGTATGAAGGCGCAAGTGATTTGGAGCATATGAGGATCCAACATGCTGAGGAAGAAAGACCAAGATGAAAAGACTCATCACGACAGGAATAAATAGGATCTGACATGTTTAAATACAAGAATTGCAAAAAACTATGCAGAGCAAGAATAGGACTGTTCAGTTATTAAGATCGCTGCTACAAAAGAATAAAGGTTTCAAAACATCAGTCACTGAAGTTTACGACAATACATAGATTAAATGGTTACAAGTAACCAAAACGCATGTCTACTTGCGAGACTCACTTTGATTTCAGATAAAGAAATACAACTCACACACTATTATCACATCAAGTATGTATAGTTCTTAGATTAAATAAACATGGCATTAGTACTGTTAATGGTTCAGTATCATCATTTTACTGGTTGAGATAAATAAGTTTAAAAAGACATCAAGTAAATTATTCAAATTACCAATTTGCCAAAAGATTATTAACAGCTCAACAAAAAGATGAAAAAAACATCAAAATAATACATAAACAACCACAGTAATCTAACAGTAAATTATTTTGCTGTTTTTAATTTACCACATACATACAAACATTCACACATTTATGAAAATGAAAATAAATAATAAATAATATACGCTGACATGTAAATTCTGGCTGAGAACCTTAATAATATTGACATAAGTAGCTATACACCCGCCATTTTAATAGTATGTATCTACAATTGAAATGCAATGACGAAATTATATAACATATGATTATTTAAAAACACTTTATGATCACAGCTCGAGGAAGTCAACCTCAGAAACATGAACAACATGCACAAGCAAACACATTTGATGATTCATAAACGCTATATAAATAATGTACATACATAAATAAAATATGCTTTTATCTAGATCACATGACATCGAAAGTTTATGTCTGAAACAAAGCTCAATTGAATCCAAACAAGAAACGCTACGTAAACTAAGTATTTTGATATATTATGTACACCAATAAAAAAAATATTGTGTAAAATCAACATGCATCTCTCAGGGGTGATAGAATTCAACATTAACCCTTGACCTCATTCAAATGTGTGTATCTATTTGAGCTTGTATGTCAAGCAGGAAACATGGTGATTGAACGAAAAAAATCCATAAAATAGAGCATTTAGGTAGTATTATTTTGGTTCAAAATCTTTCATTGTCACCTATTATGAACAAAAACAAGGCACTTACAAACCATTAAAGTTGTTCTTGATAACTACCAATGACACATTCTACCCTGTGCTATTAAAGGTTCTAAGAATGACTCAGAACTTGAAATCCATGAGATAAATAAGTTTGAAAATTGTTAACCCTGTAGTTTTATATTATATTTGATATCTTGCTAATTACAAACTGTGTATGTTCATTATATAACTACATACATATATGCATATGAAAATGAAAGGAATACAGTATTATACATAGACATACTTATAGTTACTGGTTGAGACAATCAAGAAATGTCGTCTTTTGCCGTCAACCCCTTCCACGGTATAGGCTACAAACTAGAACTTTCCACCCGTTCCATCTTGTGCCATATATTTAAGTTCAGTCCATAAGAATCCACTTATTTCCCTGTTCTTTTCTATCTTTTTCTACTCCCTATAAGTAAAGAGTCAAGAGGCAAACTATGTTGTTATTGTTAGAGAACATTATTTAATTGTAACAAGTATAATTAAACAACACAAAATTGTACCCCAAGTAATAGGACAACCAGATAATTTAATATGTTACTAACGGGAGGTGAATTATACCATGGGGTCTTAATACACACAACATAGGAATATTACATTAAACACATTGACACCCTCAAGAAGTCTATTAGTGTATATGCCATTGAAGACTCATATCTGGAAGCACGTGCCATGGAACCAGCTGGCAAGACTGCTTTACGTTAGTGAATCCATGGAATTTCTGAACATGAGACAGTGTGATCAATCTGTGGAGATCCAAGTTAGAACATAAGAATAGAGAATGTTGTTCCAGCAGTTCCCTATCCGATTTGTTGTTGTCTCTGCAGGTCACAGTTTGTCCTCAGATCAGAGGGTGAGGTACGTGTGATTCTTCTCCACCCTCCCTCTTGTAAGGTTGACATATCCAGTATGACAGAGTGTCGCTTCTGCTACATTTAACCCGTCGTGTCAATGTATTGTTTTACAGATTATCAGCCATGGAAAACATAACCAATGTGACATGCAGATTGCAAATCGGGCGACCTGAATCTCAAGTGTAGAGAAGATTATAATATGCCAATCCCAATGTTGAGATCAGTAACTGTTGATACTTCCTCTTTGTAGAGTAGATTACAATATGACAATCCCAATGTTTAAATCAGTTACTGTTGAGACTACCTCTCTGACGGGGACTACTGCGAGAAGAGGATGAACTCCTTGACAGCTGTGAGTGTGGCTGCATGTATCTGGGAAGAGTTGCAGTTCGAGTTCTAGGATTGTACTCAAATACTGGGCAATTGGTCCAGAGTGTCTGTTGAAAGAAATTCATACATTTAGAATACTTTAAAAAAAAGAAACTACGCAGTTGAATACTGAGGTGAACATGGGGTTTAGTTTTACTTTGTTTATTTGGGACATTCTGTAGGAGAATGCAAAAAAAATTGGAGATAAAAAAGTTCTTATTGATCACAATTATCGGTTCAAACTATTCAGTTTACAACCTTTTAAAAAACACTTTTTTTTCAAACATGTGAATGAATAATTTATCAAAAAGATAGTTTTATAACAATGAATCAAATATACAAGTTTGGTTTTTAAAGACTATCAAAAATAAACCACAAAATATCTGACCTCATTGTCTTCTCTTGACCAGATGAGTACAGCTTCATCATCAGAATGACAACCAGAGAAACTCAACACAACAGGTTTACTTTCATATCTAGGGAACAAAAAAATCATGTGACACAATGAGCTTTAATTCGAATTTTCGTGATTAGGCAGACATCAAGGTTTGAATATTACAAACAACTTTAGGCTATAATCGGGTGATATTTACCCGACACCGAGTATTTAATACTCATGGAGGGTAGTGTGACGCCCGTGTTTGTCTGTATGCCTGTCTCAGACAATATAGAACTAATAGACGTAAAATGTGGTACGATGTTGTAGCTCAACAAGATAAATACTCTTATTAAATTCCAGCAATATATTTTAACAATTGACTGAGTAAGAGAATTTTATGAATTTCTCTATCATTTTTTGGTAAAAAATGTCTCCATCACCGTTTCAGAAGTTCTTCTTCCGCATTCAACACTGATGCAATTGTTTAATGAACACGACCGAAACATTATGCTTTCGCACCTTTCCCTGGGCGGGAACCTTTCGTACATGGTGTGTTCACTAACAAACTTGACGCACCGCACAATCTTGCACAATCTTTTCCTGAATCGGTTAATGTGTATTATTGATTGCAATCTAAGCAGTAATTTTGTTCCCCATTTTTGTCTATACATATTTTAATGAAGTTCTATTGTAGTAATGCTGACATGGTACAATAAGAACATGTTTTGTTTTACATAGTTACGGGTTTGTACTCTGTCTGAGTACTCATGTTTCTAGTTTAAAACTGTAATACAAGCTGACCCCAAAAGACTAAAAACTGTATTACAAAACAATTATTAATTTTTAACTTGTGTATGAAAATGATCAGTGAAGACCTGTAGATCAAATAATTTTTTTAAAAACATTAATTATATGTTTACATTTGTTCAACATTGCAAAAATAACACATCAAAGTATAACATTTTTTAATTTAAAGAAGTGAATTATACGTGACTAATATTTGGACGACTAGTCAGAAATATAATTCTGCTTACAATGAACAAACATAAATAAGAATTACAATGGGTCTATCTAGCTATATAATAATGATTGATCTCCTTTTAGTGACAACATGTACTTACTCTGTGTTAAGTAATAACTTGACTGGCCTATCAGCAACCTTGTTTCTGCTCATTAGTGAGAGATCAGTACTGTAGCAGATATCTATAGTGCTGCCTATACTTGTACAGATACTACTCATGCTGAAATAGAAGAAATAATTCAAATCAGTTATCAAACTGTTTATATGACAGTAGTTGGCAGGCGATTGTAAGGTTTGACTTAAGAAAAATTAATTGATCCTTTACATGAAAAAATTATAGCACTAGATAAATAATGACTTAACACCAAGATGGTATCCAAGATGCCAATGAAAAAAAACTAATTGGTTTTATTTTAAACATTGTGAGTACTCTGCAGGCGCGTAGCCAGGGGGCATGGGGGATGCCCCCATTTGCGCAAAAAATGCTCTAAATGTGCACATTTTTTTTTTACTAATCTAAAACATTTCGACCATATATTTGAAAATATCCAAGCCCCCCCCCCCTTCGATATCCTGGCTAGGAGCCTAGTATTCTGTAAAAGGATTAGAATTGCAGTGTGAAGCGAGCGGCGATTAGGAATTTAAAAGATACATACAATCGGTTCAGATTGTTGCCGTCGATATTCTTTTACTTTTTAACAGGACAGACGCGTTCGTTTGCAGGATTTCAGTATTTTTCTCAGCAAAAAGTATTAGGCGCTGTCCCTGAACTTGTTAGTTCTTGGCTCGGAATTGCCAGATTGGCTTACACATTGCAAGACAAAACAAAACAGATCATGATTAATTCATCATACTTAATTAACACATCATTTATATTATAAAGTAGAACATTTATAACACCATACCTTGCTTCACTCATTCTGTCGGGTCTTTCTGGTTTCTCTGACATAAATCTATTATGTTCAGCCAGAGGTGGAGTTGAGATCTCGTCATAGGATGACCAGGATGTACTTGTAGCTGTAGGTGTATGCAGGGCAGCAGATATCTGGGTCAAATTGCACATAAAACACAATAAGTATACCAAATGTAACTGACTTTAGATAAGATGAGTGATAATAAAAGTTGAGTTAATTGAAATATACATATAATGGTTACACAATACTTACTGAAATTCATTGTGCAGTGCCACAAACTAACATATATAAAGTCACATAATAATATTGTATAAAGAATATACTAGACGACGACGGTTTCCTGCATAAACTGCAAACAGAGACAGAGTATAATAGGTTTTAGTAATAAATGTCATCCCTAAAACGTGGGGACATTCAAAATTTAAAAATTCACATCTCAAGTTTCTGTAAGCCTAGCAGTCTAAATATACGAGGATTCTTTTATAAGAGGGACCACCAATTTCTAAAACGAAAACAAAAGCGTGTAAAACAGTTTGTAAAATCAGACAACTAACGGGCGTTGGTATCGTTGGAGCTAATAGCTATTTTCGATGAATTTCAGAGAACTTTTAAATTTTACTATTGATCAACCCTTGTGATCAGTCCGTACATGTATTTTTTTCAACATTAATATGTGCCCAGAGGGCGTCAATTTTATTAAATAACTAGATCCGGTAGAGTTCAAGAAGGGTGTGGGTGTAGGTGTGGTGAACATTAGTTCCCCCGACTGATAAACATATACCCCATTATGCACCTATTATATTGAATTACAAATACAAAATGTGACCTCTAAAATTAAAAAAAATACGCTTATAAAATAAACTTACCGGATCGTCCACAAGTGGTTGTCCAAACTGTTCACTATATGATAGGGCTGTATCTTTTAAGAACTGACTTAGCCGCCTGGCTTTGTCATCTGAGCATGTACTAAGTCCGCTAAGACGTCGCCCTGATGATGTTGACAAATTATTATCATCTCCACCTTCATATCCATCACCCGTCTCCCCTGACACAATTGATGTTGCACTGTCTGCATCTGTGTCCACGTGCATATTTGTGTAGTCGAGACGCCATTTTGCTGCGGAATCACGTGATAGTATTTTGTTATGGATACTGCTGACGTCAGAGTCTCTTCTGCCTGATACAGAGGAAGTGGTTGGGGGCATTCTCTTCCGTGAGTTGGTAGAGAATGAGGAAGACAGATGTGAAGAGGATGGTGGAATGGATGGTTTGATTTGAGAATCAATCCCGTTTTCTTTGGTAACAGCTTTTGTGTGAACTAAGTTTTTGTAGGATACAGACTTTTTGTCTGGGGAACCAGATGAGTTCCTGTCACTTCCGGCACTGCTGTCGTGTTCTAAAATGATATCCGCTTTCGGGCGAAACTTTGGAACACTTGGTAAGGAAAGGCGTTTGTAAGAATTTTTATATGATTGGACTCGCGCTTCATGAACCCATTTCTCCTCGTCTGATTCCCCATAGAACTTTGTGTCTATGTCAGTATTACCATTGACACTCTCACTGTCTACGAGTGTACTTGGTGTAGTAACGCTGGGTGTAGTTACACTGGGTGTAGTTAAGCTGGATGTATTTACGCTGGGCGTAGTAACGCTGGGTGTATTTACGCTGGGTGTAGATACTGTTTGAGAACTTTCTGGACTCAACAAGTCTATTTTGTTTTGTAAAGCTTCCAAGTTCTTTGACAACACGTTAGGACTCATGCAATCGTTTTTGGAAACTTTACGAAACTCAGTCTGGACATCTGATAAGGCTGGTGATTGTCTACGTACTGCAGTAGAGTTGAGCCTTCGCAGCTTAGGATGACCATTACTGACAAGAGAAAGTGTATTAGGTCTTTGAACAAATTCACTGCTACTTGGCAAAGGTGGTTTGCTTAAGTTATTTTGAATGAAGGCAACGCTACCTTTTGTTGGAGAAACTAATTTCTGAGGTGACGTTGTTCCGGAATCAACAGAGTCTTTTCTGAAGCTTGCCTCATACTTGGCTGCTAAAGATTTTACATTCTTAAGTCTGAATTTCTCGGTTTCACCATTCTCAATATTCTCATCTGAATCGCCATGAGATGAATGGCTTTCTGAGTATCCGTTTACACAATGTCCGTTGGTTATTTTGTTTACCTCATTCTTTTCTGTTTTAGGACTTAACAAAGGCTTGACCAGACAAACACTATCCGTATTCTCAACAGTTTGATCAATGCAATTTTTCTTTGGTATTTTGTTTGATGACATGGATGAATCGTTCACAAAAACATTGTCAGATCCATATGTTTTATTAGACTCTTCAGATACACTTCGCCCATTTTCTCCGAGAGAATTTGCACGAACAATGGCGTGATCTGACAATGGTTTCGAGGTTGATTTCAAGATTGAATCTTGTGAGTTGTTCAGCTTTGACTTATCTGAATTAAAACTAATCTCTTTGGTTGACACACTGTCAAGGTCTTCGGGTTTAGAGATACTAGAAAATCCACTGTCTCCGTTTCGAGTCTTGGGCACTTGAGAAACAATTTCAGCTTTAGTGTCAGCTAGGTATTCAACACTTCCCAACCTTCTGAGTCTATTCTTTATGTTCTTTATCTGTTCCTTAATAAACCCACCTTTGTTTTGAGTTATCTTATTGCCAATGTCTTTGTTATTTTCTGTTTTAAAAACAGATAGTTCAGTTAGAGAGGACGTCCCACTATCTACTGACTTTGTCCTATTTCCCCCTCTAACGTGTTTTGGTAAGTTATTAGAACAAGAAGAACTGCGGACTAAGTTTCCATCTAAAACATCAATATTATTGTCTATCTTCTTTGTCTTCGACATTACTGGCCCGTCTGTTTCATTATCGGATTTACACAGATCAGATGTCTCTGAAAATTCAACAAGAACAAGTTCATGCTTTCTGCTCTCACTCAAACTTCTTTTGAATTTCATAAAGTCTTTCAAAATACCGTCCGAGGAGGCTGGTTTTCCGTTCATGCTCTTGTCTGAATCTTTCTGTGGCCCTATGCCATTTTCATTGATGCTGTTGATGGATTTCTTCGAAGCTTCGGATCTATCCGAGTCACCAGAAATATTTTCTTTAAATAAATCTGACTTTTTGGCTTCTCTTGATATTTTTCTTCCCCCATCGTTGGAATTTGGACTAGTTTTATTGTTAATACTTCTAGTCTTGGATCTCGAAACATGACCAACAGCTTTTGGAGCCTGAGAAGTTGAAGTTTTCCGAGAACCAAGAATGCTTTTGGAGCTTTTGGTTCTCACTTTTTCTTTTTCTTGTGGAGGATCTTTTATTTTTGCAAGTTCTTTCTCAGAAAGTATTTTGGCTTGAGACATTTTTCTGGTAACTGTACCAGAGTTTTCTTCCTCTGCAGTGTCACTCTCAGATTTGATGCTGTCTGGCTTCTGTACAATGAAGCCATCTCTCACCAGCCCCTGAAGATACAAATCCTGCACTTTCTTTTCTACCTCCAACAGACGGGTAAAGCTTTCGCTCTCCCGTTTAGGGAAACTAGCAAGCCAAGGTGGTCCTTCATCGACATCAACCAGGCTTTCTGCGGGAAACGGAGATGCGTCTGCTTCTTTAGAGAATACGTCAAAAGTGATGAGAGTTCCTTCCCCTGTTCCAACCCACACACTGTGGTCCAAAGCGAGAATGGAGGTGATTCGGGCAGCATTGAAGTACGTGTCGTCTTCCTGGTGACACAATATAACAATGTTAGCTACAGAAAAAACAACGATAATATTAACAAACATTTGAATGAATGAAAAATTGCAGTTAATGTAAATTGGTTTTGTGCCCACTGCATTCTTTGCTCAAAGAGACCATGAGCTGTTTGTATTTTGAATTAGTGAGTATTAGTCCACGATAAGATACAACCCTGAAAATCGGATAAAGTGAAAAGAACTTCAATATTAAGGGGTTTTATAATGGCATGTAGAGTGAGACATATTTATGAATTGAAAATATATAATACGATAGCAATATATTACTGAAATCATTCAAAACCTATGTGAAGATCTGAAAGGTATTTTAATGTACAATGTTATATGCGTTCAGTTACCTCCAATTCAAAGTTTTGTGAATGATAAATATTATTACATAAGCCATCGATATTGTATTACACTGCGACATGACATAATAGATGATTATAATATACATAAGCTAGTCTAGTATTACCCGTGATCACACTTTGGCCATTATGTTTCTTTCATTTAGACTTGCACACATTTATCAAGAGAAAATACAACGTCATATCTATTTGTCTCTTTTTTAAAATAATTTTCCTTATTTTTAAACTCATAAAAATGGAAAACGCAACAATGTATATGTTTAAGTGCAAACCTGGGCAATGCCGTGTAAATCGAAAGTTGTTTTATAAAACTACTCAGAGATTTTGAACTCCGAACTTTTGTCATAAGTATTTAGTTACGTTCTCACCTTCCTCAGATTTGGGTATCGTCCAGTGCGTGTGTCGTACAGCATTTTACATGACAAGGTCATGGGGTCCCATAGTTCAAGGACACTGGAACCTCGAACTGATAACCAAACACCCGGAAGTCCAGGTACCAGAGTGAGTACAGTATCGTAAGGATTGGAGGATACTGTAAATCGGTCCATTGGATCAAGAGTGCTGAAACAATAACAATTGTAGAAGAATTTCAATGTTATGAGAGTAGGGAAAATTTAAAAAATATATTTTTGAATAACGTTACAGAACAATTTAATTTACATTTTAGAATATGCTTTCTAAGTCTAAGGTTGTTTTTAGCGCAGCTTGACTTACATACAATAAACAAGAGTTTCTGAATCGGTTAACGCATAATGATATGAACCAAAACACGAGATAAAGGTAAACATATGAAACGTGAATACAGATTAAATAGTACAAAACTCCTACATGACGTAACCCGTTCATGTCTACATTAATTTATTTTTCTAGAACCCAACTTCTTATAGGCTTAATTATAATAATAATTTATTTCTCCGAAGGCCTTTTGTGTCCGGGGGGGGGGGGCACTTTTTGTTCAATTTTTTAAAGTAA
>JAUUEB010499728.1:0-10378 GCA_032362205.1 Clione limacina
ACACACACACACACACACACACACACACACACACACACACACACACACACACACACACACACACACACACACAAGTATGTGCATGTCCAAGTTAGACACTCATTTTTATCTTCCTTATGTCTATATAAGTCAATAAAGGTAAGTTTGTGAAGTTTTCCACCAAAAGAGTCTCTATGGGCGAAGCCGAGAGAAAAATATATTGAGTAAGGACTAACCTGAGGGCGACCAAGTTTCACTGCTCCAGGCCTGACGATATGCCTGGAGCAGTGAAACCTGGTCGCCCGCAGGCTAGTCTTTACTCAATATACATAAGTCATTACATAAATGTAGTGATCTCATTGGTTGTTATTAAGAACTGAGTGCTTCGACCGTATCTCTTGAAAAAAGGAAATCTTTCGTGCCACTGTTGTTTCGTTTACGTTATGTTTTTTGGAATATTTGTTTTGATTAATTTAGAATTGAATCATTTCTTTATCTAATATTTTTAACATCCATTTCCAGTCGCATTTACCCCGTGACATTAAAACCCGGGTAAACTCAAACAGAGATTGCACACAGATTGCCACATATATATACACAAAATTAAAACATACAGACCCATACACACTCACTTACATACTCACACTTACTTACATACATACATACATACATACATACTTTCAGATAAACCAAATTATAAATAAACCCACACATGCATATATTAACGTTCAGCAAAATATCAAATTGTTATTCTTACATAAGTGTCTCAGTCCAAAGTATAATAATCGGGTTTTCTGCGCTCGAAACTGACGTAGATCCAAGGCTTGCCTTTCAAACTTCTATTTTAACTGTGTCCTACAATGACAAGATTCGAGTGGGAGTGTTGTGTTGATCAACTAATATTTCACCGCCATCTTTTCGTTCTAGGCAGAAATCGGTATTCTTATAGAGTTATGAGTGAGCTGATAAACAAAGAGGGCGAAATAATTGTTCATGTCTACGTTTTGATGCTACGAGAAGGAAAGCTGACAGAGACGTTGACAGGCTGCATTCCAAAATATTAGGAAGTCAACGTGTGGATTGACTGATGAAGGTATGAACATTGTTTTCCTTTTATTTTATGCCAACTTTAAGCCTTATATTCAGGTATGAGAGAGTAGATAGACTTAACCCTAGGTTAATTCAAAAGAAAGTTCAACTTTATTTTGTCAATTTAAATGGTCAACATTGCTCAGGTCGGACTTTTCGATAATGTTTAGGTCTTATATGAGATGTGCAAAGAAAGTTTTGTGCTGAAAGAGGAAAGTCAAAATAGAAATGAGCATACTGGACCATCAAGTGACAGCGAAAATGCAAAATTTTAAGGGAGGAAATATATAGACCGAAAGAATCTTACAAAGAAATGACACCTAAAGAAAGGGGTGGACCTCCCCTATCAGATTACAAAAGATATATTAGCCCCAACACTAAAAGATGATTAAGAGAGTACCAAGAAAGATGACCAAGTACATCTCACTAATGCACATTGTGACCTAGATAGAGAAAAGAAGATGGGGGAATGTATGATATTCTACAATATGAGACTGGTGTTATATAATTCAATGATCAATGGTGGAGCTAGAGGAATACATGTAGGCTGTTAAGTCAGTTATATCCTCTCTACCATGTTACAAAGCTGCGATAGCGGTTTGAAATAAAGGCCTGCTAAAAAAAACTTCGGAGGGGGAGGGCGAATAGTGTTGCTTTACTGACCGTCACTGATTTTATTTCTAAATCTTAATTGTTAAAAATGCATCGTACTTTTTGGTTCCATTTGTGTCTTCTTACATTGATGGTGCCTAAAAGTATCTATTCAGATACATTCTTTGAACATACTGTCATAAAATGGCGATACGTTTTTTTTTGAGAGGTCCTTTTTTGGACATATGGGTCCTTTTAGGGACATATGTGTCCTTTTTCATGTGTGAGGTCTTCTCTATAGTTAGTTGATGCCTAGAATGTCATGGTCAAATGTGGTTTGATATAAGTATCTTGATTCTTTCGATTCATTGAACTAAATTGACTTTCATTTACTTTGTTATCTCTTCACTCTTTTTCTTCCATGATGGGTAACAAGTAACAAGGTATAACCCCTCATAGCTCTTAAAATATAGCTTCACATAAGGAATTTAAGTGATAAACTAGGGCCTTTGTAAAACTAATTATCTTTGCTAAGTAGCAAAGGGTATTTTCTAAGAAATAATTCCATTTAATTCATTCCTACATTATCGCTTGACATTCTGTCTTTTTAAGTGTCTGTCTGCCAAACTGACTGTCTTCCTGGCTACCAATTTGAGTGTCTGCCAGGCTTTTTTGTGTCCAGTCCTCTCATTTTGTCCATCACTTACTATCTGTCTTTCGTTGTTGGACGGAATGAAGATATGTGAAATAAAGCAAATAATTAAGACAGACGTGAGTACTTATCACCGGACATTTATTTCCCCTAGATAACTCTCCAGAGAGTCAGATATGTAATCACCCTGTCGGGGAACTTGACACGTGGTCTATGTCAATGTACGATATTGTTACATTTATCCATAGCGCAACTTAACTCTTAAATACACTCTTGTATCACCAATATTCAGTTTAGGGTAGAAAGATACTGAAAACGTCTTATTTTCGCGAGATTCAATATATCACGAATTTCGTAAATTGTTGGCTACTCGCGAAAAACGCGAAATCTTTATGCTTTATTTTGGAAGAAAGGACAATACAGGGATCTAAACTATAAGTATAAGGATGCATGTGTCTATGTTGTAGTTATCTCCCGTGGATTATTATTTTCTTGAATTACCTCCCGTTGTTGATTGTTTTAGATCGTTCTGCTGTTATCTTTGGTGTTAAATATATCGTTTGAGTTTTATTGCGGTTTTTCTTCTTTTTCAACTTTCTCACTAGTACAAAATCAGGGATAGACTCGCAAAGTAAGAACCCGGGAAATCTGTAAAATTGAAACTCACGAAATATTGAACCTTGCGAAAAATAGACGTTTACAGTAGACAGCTAGAAAGATTATAAACTGATTACTGATGCAAATAAAAGCAAGCCCATCCGCAGACGCACTGGACGACTTTCAAACTAACATAGATCACTGTAGACAAATGTATACACAAAGATTGAGGGGCAAACAGAAGAGATGGAATTTATTGGCACTCAGGTTCATAGATTGGAGAACTGCTCACATACATCAGGCCAGACCCATCTCTATCCATTTATCACATGAGCCAGGAAATTGCTCTTTGCACGCCATCTTCTCTTTTCCAAGTCAGTAAGAGTGATCGTCCCTGTCAAGCCATGACATGAAAGGTTTCTGTTTTATTTTGGTCGCCTCTTAGTAAAAGCATTGCTCAAGATCTACAGAATAAATGATGTTTTCATGTAGCGGTATGCTATAGACATTGCGAGGAAATGTAGTTAAACAGATCATTGTCTGTTATCTTTGATTATCGCTTTGTTTTTTCAAATGTTAGTAGTTAAACTGTCTCACTTTGAGATACGCATGTCCGAACAATACTCACATTTCAAAATGACAAATGACAAATGTTGTACAAATCTCTTCAGCTGATCTTCATTTATTATCTCTTCACTAATTCAAACTTTTTTCTATTTTCTGAATTTGTTATAAATATAACTTGAATCTTTTAACAATTAACTGCCTTACTCAGGTTAATTCTAATCGCCCTTAATACCGAATGCCACCAAAATAGTTTGAGTAGTGTGAATTCTTTTTTCATAATACTGATACAAATAGAGCTGTTGTTACCTTTTCTAAAAAGAATTTAACTGAAACAAGAAATTAGTCATAGCAAGGTTCAAATGTTGTAAAACACTACGACGATCTTATCCCCCTTTATGATACTTTTAACGCCTGTTTGATGTCGTGGTTATGCTTTTATGATTAAGGCTTTGATAAAAATGACGCAACCTGTTTATTCTCTGTTACTCTTTTCAAAAGCAAATATAACTTTTGTAAAGGGGCGGGACAACCTTTGGTCTGGGAGTATTTTTTTAAAATAAGTTATAAATAGATACAAAAAACACAATTGAAAATAGGTCAGAATTGTTGAATTTGATGGCATACAAGTAACAAACAAATGGATTTCCCATGACCCCCCCCCCTCCCCCCCCCGTACACCCAACACCAATAATGTTCTCAGAGATAGAGATGACAAGAAATTGTTCTCAATCAACGAGAACTGTTGAGACTTAGGATAATAGATTCATAAAACTTCGATATAACTTCATTCTGTATTGCAAAGAAATATGTGTCATTATCACTGTGAAATATACATCCGTATATTCAATGTATATATCGTCGCGTAAACACCAGTAAAAACCTAACTCTCTTGCATTTATCAAACCGTTTGAATCTTTAGAACACTTAAATAAAGCGCTCTTTGCAAGACAGTTGCACTTGAGGCTATCCAAGCCAACCGTGCCCCCTACCGAGACCCAACAAAAGGAATACAGACAAGGATTAACACGTCGGCTTGGAATAACATCTCACAAAGAGCTCACTAATGTTAACGACGTCTTCAAAATAGATAAAATAATATTTATGGAAGCCTTATAATTTAGTCTCGTTATATTCCTGCACGGTTTAGCTTTTTATACAAAGAAGTGTTCACAACATGAGAGGATATGACCATATTTCAAAGAGCGAACCAAACGAGATAAAAAACTCTCTGACGTTCGTGTTTCATACATGCGTACATGAAAGAGAACCAATTGAGATAAGACTTGCGCCAAATGTCTGCCTGTCTTAGTAAATCACCAGCCAAAAAAGCGAATGATAGATGCACCCCAACCGTGCCGACTTGAGGTAAATGAATCAAGAGGCAATTTACGACCTAACATTGTAGAAAAGAAAGACAGGTCGTAAAAAGAAAATATTTATATATTATTCAAACGATCAAGACGACATGAAGGGTTTTCACTTCACGAAAATTACTCTGCTTAAGTGTTTTTGTGTTGAATGCTTTTCTAAGAACCTTCCGCTTGAAATTATGACGCCGTATATAAGAAAAAGTAGACGTTTTATTGCCAGGTTTTTGTTGAGTTGTATTTCCCAACTGTTAGATCGTTAATATACGATTATATCAATATCTTATCCATTACAATTCACCAGTAAAAGGTATGATAGACGTTATTTTCCCTCATAGATATTTGAAACAACGATAATATCTTTGTGGGTGTCCTGTCTTTATTTATTTTGTCTTTCCTTTTTCTTTGAAGATTAATAAAAGAAAGGTTAATCACACAAAATACCTAATTTATTTACCAAACATCAAAAAATACAATCGTCTATATGTATATTTCTGTTATCACAGGGGCATCATGTCACCACTTTCACCGTAAGCCTTAAATAGAACTCACACATACAGGGTGTTCCAGAATAAATGTAACGGTTTTGAGAGCATAGAAGTTCTTCGTTTCTTGGTCGATTTAGTTCCCCTCGTTAATTTATATCTCAAGAGTATGTTATTTTTAAATAAGTTAAATATGATATGGTGTCATTATAAATTGCGTTCTATTGGTTTCTACGTACATCCGTTTTTATTAGATAAATTATTTTTTAAACTCTAGAACAGTTAAAATGTGTTTTCAAGTAATACCTACGGAGGTATATATTATGTTATCGCTTTATTAACTTTATGGTACACTTCATTATGTAGGTGTGGAATTTCGTGTTGATAGCACTAGCAGAAATGCCTATTTAAGGCAAACTTCCCGACTAAGGTTTTGCTTAGCTCTTACAAAGGTTATATTGTAAATACTTCGTTCAGGAACTATCAAACTGTCGCTATAACCTGCACTGTTTTTCGATCCTATAAGACATCTTCTCCATTTGCTATCGCCAGGAAATTCAACATGTACATAGACAAATTTACTAAGAAAATCAAAACAATAAATTTATCGACTTTGAAAAGTTCTGAACAGACAGTATAAAACATTTAAAAACACATATTCGTGCTCTGATATCTCCAAGTTTCTTAAGCTCACTATTGAAAATAACTGCATATAAAATGAAATACACACACCATCATGTTGTATAAATGAGATGAATGAAATGAGCTTTAAATCTAACAAAATGACAGACTGAAAAAATCGTAGCATTATTCCTGATCACCTGTATTAGCTTGCCAAAAATAGTGCATTGTTATAGTGTTTCTGGCTTCACCTAAAAATTCCGTCGTATTGTCGTAAACCAAAGATTTATTAACTTATATATATATGGTCATTCTTAGTTTACATCCTAACCTTCATCCGTCAAAAAAGTCTTCTTCTGACTTCCTCGTAACATAAAAAATCATTCCATTAGCTGGCAACATCCCAAAACGTCACTTTGATTATGTCATTAAGTGAAAGCCACGTTCGATTAGGGTAGACTTTAGGCTACTGGTCGACGAGAGGCAAGACGGCCACACGACAAGGGGAACTCAGTGATGTCCTTGGCTTATCTACCGTCGCTTTCAGCATCAAGATCATGTAGGGTCAATGTGATTAGTCTTTTCCGAACTTGCCGTGTTACGCTGAGATTTCATTGATTGGAACGTAATTTGAGGCTGAGATTTCTCCTTTCTGCATTTCTTAATTTGGATTTACGTTGTTTAGTTTTTGGTTAGTCTTTTGAAATACATTTCACTTTTCTTGTATTGTTTTCTGATATGCATATGAACAAACCATCTCTTTTTTCATGAAATTAATTCAATTTTCTTCATCAGAAATGTAGGTTACCAACAGGTGTTGTGTATTGTGTTGACACTGATTGACAAAAACAGGGAGGGGTGGGGGGGGGGGCAATATATTGTTTTCTTGAATTTGCTCTCTCGGGAGTAGAATCATTAAAAGAGGTAAGTACACTTATTTTTTTACTTTCGACCGATGTATATCAATATATATACAACATTAGTTGATAATAATGTCGTCTGACACTGTTATCCCATCTACTTTAGACTATAACTATCAACAGTCGTTGGTTTCCACAATTCCCCTTGTGAATTAGTGTCATGATGTAGAAAATTGTTAAGCATTCTTTGTGGGGGTATGCATGAATAGATACCTAATAAAGAAATAGATCATGTAATATCGTGTGGGTTGTGATGACAATCTTTTTCCTACATACGCATCTATAATAATTTATACTGAATTATATACTTGTTTGTTTCTATGGCTGTGTGACGATTTCCTCAAAAGTCATTGGATAGATTGGGCTAGAGTTTGGACATATGCTAACTGTTATAAAAAAGGGGGCGTTGATTAATAAAAATTCATGAAAGTGTAACTGCATTCATATTAAGTGTGCACTCTCGATAATTTGTCTTTACTTATTGTTGTAGAAAGCAGTGGCGTATTAATTAATTCTAAAAAAGGTTCAGTGAAACCTATTGTGAGATCTTACAGTCGCCAGCGTTATTTTTACTCTAACAATCATTGACACAACTGTATTTTATTTCAAGACGTCTTAAAATAATGGCACAGAGGTAGAAACGGCAGGGAATTAAAAAAAATGTCAATGGCTGCGGTTGCGTTATCTATAGCATTATTACCTGAGAAATACATCTTTAAATTTCTTAAAGAGATATGATAAATTACATTTTATTATATTCATGGCATGATGCTAATTAATTATCAAATTGTGATCGTGCAATGTTGTTACCTTTATAAGCAAAATGTGATCTTTCAAATAATTAGAATCATATATAGTTCAAGGCTGAGACAATAACAATAATCGTATATCGGTCAAGGCTGAGACAATAGCTGTCGGAATGTATATCAATGTATATGAACAAAGGCACATCCAGGTCAAGAAATCTCTTTTATGTCATAATTGTCATCAATTATATGACAATTATGAAATCATAGATTTGGCACGACCTGCAACGAACATCTTCAATAAATGAAAAAAAAATATCAGAATATATTTTTTTTTCTTTGTAATTGTGTTATCTCATGGAATTAATTTTTTGGGTTATTTAATCATCAAGGCCATTTCAAATTGCGAAAGAGTAATTTTAAAGACGTAAAAAGTATATTCGAGATGATTGTTAAACAGGGAAAGAATATGTAGTCGATACAAAAGTAGACACAATGCGTTGTCTGCAAGGGATCACCTGATAAATAACTTATTTGTACAATAAAATAAAAACGCCTGGTCCTTATTTACTTTATGATAACAAGCTAAAATGTTACTAGTTAATTGGACTTGGTACTGATAGTTTATGACCAATTACGTAATTTCCGGCTTTCATGGCACGGGACCAGAATGGGTCACCACGAAGCTCAACGAGCAACGAGCAACGTGATGCGACAGTATAATTTAGGGGCTATTTTATCGTTATTATTGTCTGGAGTTGTGAAATGACCTGAGAAATTATTGGTCATAATCGCAAAGTCGAAAAGGAATATTACGCTTCTAGAGTGTATGAATAAGAATAAATATGGAAAACTTTGACGAAAGTGAAAGGATTTTTTTTAACATTACTGTTAAGAACATTCTAGAATTTATATAGTTTGTTAGATACAACTCTGCATGATTTGTATAAAATAAATGTACTAAGCTACTGTGGTATGTGTCATATACGATCGTCAAGGTACTTAAAGAAATGAATATTGTATTAAAAGTGTATTTATATGTTTATATTATTTTTCTAATGAATTAGAGAGTTAAACAAGACATATGACATCAAAATGTATTAAATGATGGTATACGTAAGCTACATATCGGGACAGAATGTGTAAAAAGGGATAAAGGGTTGAGATGGTGTTGATGACGTCAGATTCACACACAAAATTACACTCTAACCAGAGTTTGAAGTTGTGCTTCCCAAAAAATACAAATTACTTAGATATTGGACAAGATTATTACCTCAATATCTTGAAGACTTTAAGTTCAAAGATATCATCTAAATAGCTACATAACTTTTATGTTTAACCTCAGTTGCTACAAGCATTGAGTCATTTGGTCTATATTTAATTTCAAGTGGAATTTTGTCAGAAATATTGATAGAATGGCTGCTCGTGAATAGGAACATTATATACAGGGGGAATACTAAAAGGGATATAGATAGGGTTATTTAAATCAGAATCCAGTATTCTATTTGATAATCGTCGGGGTTCTGATCATCTTTTCTATTCTTTGCTTCGCTTAATATGAAATTATTTCATATTGTGTACAGTTCATATCTGATTTATGTATACATGTGGATCCCGTTGTTTGATCACGTCTGAGTAACGGGTCTCACTTCGTCGTTGAGTATATGTTCATACTATGATACTGTATGGGTATGTTTGTTTACTTATGTACTTTCTTAGTCAGTCTATTGGTTTAGAGTAATGTATAGTACTGTATTGTACCTTATGGTCCATATAAAAATATCTCATCATCCATATCTATTTAGATTTATGCATTATAACTTAAGATTATATGTCTTTGATTGCGCTCTACTAACTGATCACTATGTATGGACTTTGTGACTTTGCTGGCTTGAGGTATCGAAATTTGACATTTTTATTGAAGATTTCATTATGAAAATAAGAAACAAAAGTATTTCTTTTCTCGATTTTTTTTAAAATCATAAGTTATGAGCCGAGGGATAATTATATGACGACTGATTAAATGTTAAACACGAAAAGCGAAAAAATCCTTGTTTATTGCATGATTTTTAAATTATTCTGAGATTCCACAGATTATATTGTTCAAGGGCCTTGTTCTTTGCGTTGGGGATAAATGTAGTTACAGGCTGAAAGACTGCTTTATCAAATTGACTAAGGGGATGGCGTAATGAGATATCTACAATTATTGGGACTAAAAAATGAACTTGTCTAAGCCTCATCTCATTGGAAACTAGTCGAGATCGTACAAAGTATAAATATATTGAAACAAACGGAGACTTTCCCGGCCCAATATCCGAATCAAAGTTCAATCATGTTTTTAGAACGTATATAATTCAAATGTCGAACGCAGTGCATAAAGCATGTTTTTGATATAATACGTAGGAGAATTCTTATAAGTGTTGGTGTCTCGGAGATAATTAAACAGCAACCACTATTGTATTAAATAAATATTGCTCACATGCATCTTTGTTTACGCCTGAACTGTCACGTACTCCTGTTGACTATAAAATACTGGCAATTTGATATAAACGAAATACACCATTACTACTGTAGACTGTAGAGAAAATCCGCAGTATATATATCTTAGAATATAATTTCAGCCCTAAAGCAGTTTTTCGAACAAAGAGAAATAACACCAATATTTTGGCGTCTTCTTTTTGTTGTTTTGTATTTGTTTTTTCTCGTTTCAATTATTTAATTCAGTGTCTTTCCCTTCAACGGCAAGCACACATATTCATATATA
>JAUUEB010499739.1:0-10377 GCA_032362205.1 Clione limacina
CGTTTTAAAAAAAAATGGTCGCGTTCAATAGCGTGCAATGTCAATTTTCATACTTTTTAGCTTCAAAAATAGTTAACTCATTTTAAAACAAAACATTTAGGCTCATGTTGTTTAATATTTACTTAGATTAGAATTTGTATCAATTTAACAACCACCAAACAAGTCGTAACTGTCATTTTTAAGTTCATTATCTGTTTCGCTCCGATTTCCTTAAAATCGATGGTAGAACTAGACCTCAAAGGTTGTTATATTACGTGCCCTTTTACATTCAGTCTAATAACAATCTTTGTCTTGCGTTTGTGCATTTTAAAGGCATCAATTTGTAACCGTGATTTATATCTGTAATTTGTATCACCCTCTAGATATAAGTCACCCATTTATTATTACCGTCCTATCAATTATTCTGATACCCTTAAATAGCTTCCTGTCGCCGGAAATTCTGGTAAGAAGAGTCATCCAATGTTAACTTAACATTCTTTCAAGTTAAAACATCGAATAATTGCATCAGACTTTGAAGACTTCACAGAACATAAACTAGTATACAAATCGAAATACCATGAGGCATTATGTGTTGTGTAAACTCGTTACCATGATGATACGCAAACCAAGATAACTGATCAGTGCGTTAGTGAACATGTACACACTAACATCAATGTTTTGTGTTTCATTCGATTGCCAACTTCCAACTAAAGTTAGAGACAGTCTTAGATGGAAATATCCTAAGTGTGTGTCATTGAGCTTTTTGTAGTAAGTATGGGTATTTTACGTCCGTATTAATCTGAAAGATTACACCCTTAAGTCTTTAACACCGGAATAAGCTCAACCCAATTTTCCTATTATTAACCCATGGCTTCATTCTACGATTTGTCTAATAGGTAATAATAGATGGGCCTACGGTGATAATTACAAATCAGCACATGACAAAGCCGGACTAACCATCGAGTGACTTATATCTAGAGGGTGATACAAATTACATATATACATTACTTTGTCGCCCAGTTCGACGAGATAGTTGTTAGCTTTCTTCTTTTTTTAATCCTTCAAAAGTAAAAATGTTATTTTCTTTTTGCGACATATCTTTCAACATTTAAAATAATATATTGCGTCATTTATAAATAATATCACTAAGCATAAACAAACCTGAATACCGTGACACTTTAGACAAATAAGCACAGTACGGATGAATCCGAATGTAATGAAATGAAATTATTTTGATAAAAAAACATATTATCTGCTTTTCAGTCGGGGAGCAACATTGTTTTTTGTAGCAATAATAGATTCAAGAAAACAAGTGAAATTGCGGAAACAAGTTACTGCTTGTATTTCTATCGAACCAAACCTTTCTTGCTAAGTCCAAAGCTTGGAACTACCACAGTACTTGAGAGCAAATTGTCTCATGTATTTGTCCATGTTTATCCGACATCCGGAGGATTAGGTGACCCTCATGTTTGTCTGTTTGTCTGTCTGTCTGTCTGTCTGTCTGTCTGTTTATGAACACTAGAACTCACATAATACACAACTAAAAGACGTTAAATGTAGTACGATATTGTTATATAACACGAAGAACATTCCTATTAAAATCAAGCAATATATGTTAGCAATTGGCTGAGTAAAGGACATTTTTAAGTATTTTTTTCTATAAGCTAAGTACGTAATTTCTGTTTACATATACGCTAGAACTCCTTCTGAAATGAATCGTACCGTGGACGACTTCCAAAATAAATGGGTGCACTTATATTGAACGCCCGATTGCGACAAGAACAGGGAGAATAGTGTTGGCATTGGTGCATTGTCAATGGCGTCCAATTCTATTGAGTTGAATGTAATCCAAGTGGTAATTGTATTTCCTCTAACTGTTTTTATGTAGATCGTTAAATAATGTAATACTATTTTATTGAACAGTTAATGAATGCTGACATTGTGAAGTTATCGCCTACAAACGTCTCTACGACAAATTATTATAAATAAACTTCAATCAGTTGATTTGATCAACGCAAATCGGGAAGTAACTTGACGATAAGTTTTGTTGTGCTGTCCTTTTCTCCATGAACCCATTCAAGGTCGTCCTATGGACAGCGCAGTAATTGTGATGTATTTCCCATGTTGTTGGGTGCAATCAAACCGGCAAATTAAGTTTCTAACGTTGTTTTCGTTTGCATATGTTGATAAAGATGTGTTCTTTTCTTTTATTTATTTAAGTAATAAGGATGTGGTGTAGTAAGAAACTGTTTTATTTCACATCATGTCGGATTTGTACTCTCACTAAGTCTTCATATTTCTAGCTTTCCTAATTGTCCTGATCACTCATTTTCCTGAAGTCAAAGGCCATTCTCGTAAAGTTATTTAAGAATGACAAGATTCAAACAAAGATCACATAGTTGTTTTATGGAGCCAAAATTTTCAAACGCTTTTTCATTTTACATAGGTTTCAGAACACAACCGTTGAATTATGTTTGAAGTTGTTGAACTTCTCTTTTAAACAGGGCATTTTACAAAGGGTATACACATTATATCCATATTCATACATTGATGGATTTTTCTCATTTTGCTTTAAATCAGCGTGTCTCTTTCAGTCTGAATCTGCTATATAGTATACGTCTAGTTACGGATGTCAACATGAATGTATACTTAGTAACGACACTTGACGACCTGTCATTTCATCCTTTAACACTCAAACAAGTAAATGTCCGCCATATTGATTGAAGACAAATGGAAGTTGAAGATATGAGTAAGTCACGCGATGGACCCACATGGATAAATGAATATGTCAACCTAGGTTAACTCACAGGCAGACACTCTAACATTTCATTAGACTTAAACTCTACCTTAAGGGCAATTCAGTAAGACCGATGTTTTATGAAATATGACAAAATGTCGTCGTTTAAGATTATTGAACGCTAGAGCTAGCAAGGAAAAATAACCTATCAATGTCTTTATTTGACAATTTTGGATAAGATGTACATACCTTATTGAACATATAATATCATTGATTTAATTATTATATTGCTAGCTTTGCAACGACGACCCCCTCGTATACGAAATGAAACTGATAGTTGTTGCTTCATTTGGTTTGTTTATACTTATTCTACTTGCGAAAAACCATTTGTGTGTTCATCTTGATCACTATAATAGTCTAGTGGGTATGACAACTCAATCTGATCAATTAAACTTAATTGGGGACGAATTTCACTATAAGAATGAAGAAGCACCAATGTGTTTAAACCTTAGTGTTTTAGCAGTGATCATTAAAATATCCGTCGTCTTGGTTACACATGAACATATTTACAAGTTTGTTTCCCACAATTTATGATCTACAAATCTGAATCATGTTGCGCGCCAGTTTCCAACCGTTGTGTGATGCAATGTAAAAATGTAAGTAGCTCGTTTTGATATAACAAGCGTTGACACAGATTTAGAAAACAAGTATATAGTACAAAGGTCAACTCACAGATAAAATTCAATAGAAATTTGTTTCCAAATTATTTGCAGAACCAATAGAACATAATTTACACACAAAAACAACAACAAAAACAGTTAACACAAATAGTAATATCAAGTAGAAAGAAGATCTTAAAGCAAGGTAATCAAATGTACATACAATGATGCATTTGCTAGATTTTCTCAAATAAAATCATGCCTTTCTTGCTTAACAAAAACGTTGGTTTATGCAAGAACCCTGTCTTAACATAGCTTTGATATCAATGTGTCAATGTTATTATGGAATCAATTTATTTCATTGGTTGGATTGTTAAAACATACCATCAAAGTGTTCTAGCCACTGATTGATTCCGAAAGTGCTAGCTGTTATTAAACCCATGGAGTTTATATTTAGTTTATTGCGGTCTAGTTACCGTTTTGCACGATTGAACGAGTGCAAGTACTCACATATTCCCTCTCTTTATGTTTTTATTGTTTTAGTGAAAGTTCTCACATTGTCAAGACATTGATGTCTCCCCATCACTCGAGGGGTCCTTGTTCATATCATGATTATACCATTATGTACTGGCTCCATTAGTGTTTGTGTTATTTCTATATTAAAAATTATAATTTGTCTTAATAGAGTAAACAATCTAAAATGAGGTTAAGCTTAAAGAACCCTTGAACGTTTCTTACAATTTTGTAATATATAGCAATCTTTAATCATGTCTAATTAAACAGTCAGAAGCACTTGGATTACATACTGTTTTATTATTATTATATAATGACTTTTTGATGATTGCTGATGTCTGGCCTGTTTGATCGATCCTCGGCTTAGAAGAGAAATTTACACTTATAGGCGCACACATCCAAGACAAAGAACCACACATCAATATGTCTTGTCTATTGGCTTGTCATTGTGTGACTCTATGATCTTTTATTATTGAGCACTACGGACCACATTAAACAAGTTGATCGATGTACTGTGGTTATGTCTTTTATTCCTGGGCTCACTTGACATAACCTCAAAAGCGTTTCTCTTAGATAGTGGGGAACTCTAAGAGATCCGAGGGATTACTGTACTGTCTGGAAGACTGAGATGAAATAGTCGATATCAGACTTTTGTAATTTAACTTTTCTTCTGACCAATGGTCGGTCGACAAGACCAATTCCAGTATCCTTTTTCAGATGAAATTTAGATATATGCAAAAGAAAATATACATAGAAGACAGGATTTTCTTTGAGTTGATAGTTTGAAGATCAATACTTCACTCAAAATGGATATGTGTAGACACCAAGCGCAATCATGACCCAACGAATTTTGAATAAAAAACAGTTCATTTTCTTACCACGTTTGAATATAATTGAAACGTGACTATTGAATTGACAATAACCTTATTGGCTGACATTCAAGCATTAATTGGAAGGGTGTTATATGCTTATTTAAATACGGGAAAACAATATTTGTTTGCTTGGGATGTCTTCATCAATGTCATATTCTGTTTTATTCACACAGTCTTCGAGGATCATAGGGCACCTACCACACACTTCAATTTGAACCTTTCTGATAGCTAATGGCTCAAATGTGATCATTTTTTTTTACAAAAACAATTAAACTAACATACAATAGTTTTGTCAATAACTTTGAAAATGAATAGAAAAATCAACACAAAAGTTTACACTATCTGCCAAATACAAACACAAGTTATAAGTTATAACTCATCACATGTTATACCTCCACATAGCAATAAGATTACTTTTATAAAATTAAGCAAGACATTGCATTATAAATCATAGCTTAAATAGGGCGTTTCCTTAATGAAACTTCATCGTCTTTTATCATTAGCAAAATATGTAATACGGATATTCATACTTTCTTTGTGTTTGACCATGTGTTTCTTTTCATAGTTTCTCTGAAAAATGAATTTTGTTTTCTAAACAAATAACATATTATTAAAAAATATTTCAAACCTTATAGTTTATGATATTTTATATCAAATGTTGACATTTACTTTTTCCGTATCTGTCTTTAGTTTGGAATAACAACGGTTTTATGTTGACATCATGCTGATTAAAAACATTTTATATTTATCGAATGTCTATGAAATACTCACAGCATTTTCGATACACCTGGGTTTTGTAAAATTGTTACAGTATAAATAAATTGAATTTTACCTTATCGTCTACTCAGAACAAAGAAGAATTTAACGTTAAATGCGTCTCTGCCATTTGCCACAAAATACTTTATTTTTTATGACATTCGCTCATTGTTCAGTGTGAGAAATTGATGCCATTTGTGTTAAGAAATAAAATATGCACATAATAAGTCATAAATATATTATATATTTTTGTGTTTATATATTTTATCGAAAGTTTTATGAAATTGTTTAGATCAATGATGTAGCAATCGATATGACAATGATATTGTTAGTCGTGAGTTCTTTTGTTTAGCTAGGACATGTTTAATTATAGGAGCAAGAAACTGTATTGTCTTACTCAGCGTGTTCATAATACATATTATATAAAGTTTCTCAAACCACAGAGCCGTTGACAGTTCCAAATATCGAGCTATGTTGTGATACATGAATTGCAGAAGTTCAATAGATTATTGAACTAAGACTAAAAATACGTTAATCAGTAGCTAGTTATATAACTATATTTGCTTTCAAATAAGTCCACTCAACATTGACATACCTTTTAGGTTTGCTAAAGTTAAATGAATAATAGAAGTGAGATAATTAAAAACCCACTTTAAAAACACAGTTTTTAAAAGAATGAAGAAATGTATAATACTCGTCACAAAAATGTATGTTTGAAATGACATTCATTCAATGTCTTATTTTGTGAATAGATTATCTCTGTTTAATGAATTGAACGACTTTTTAGTAGGTACACAGTCGTCATGTGCATTAGTTCTACCAACGTACAAAGATACATGGTTACATGTTATTTAAACAACAAGGTTGGTTCAGTCAAAACATTCTTGTCGTTATTAAGTACAAATTAAAAAAAAATAGAGAAAACATAATTTTTATGGAATCAACATAAATAGTCATATGAGACATTATAATATGAAGTCTGGTTGTCATATTTGTTATGTTTTTAAGGGAAAAAAGTCAGCGCTCAAAACCGAAAACAGCAAAGAATATAAAACCCCTGTCTCACATAACCAAGTCGACAAAATAGTAGTTCAACAAACTTCTTCGATGACCTTTCCTGAGGTGATGGTGAGTTGTATTGAGTTATTGATAGCATTTCTTTAAGGTGATCCAAGATTTGAGGGAACAAATCTTTTAAATTTTCGATTTAAGTAAACATAGCAAGGCAGAAGTGGTGAGTGAGTGGGCCCGCGGACACTAGTCAAATATAAATTGTTCATGCTTGCAAGGGCACGGTCTATACATATATTTTAATTTCATGCGAGGGAGTTAAAGGTTTGTTTTAACAGAAGCGTGACAATTGTGGAATATAGCCGTACATGAATGTACAATCTATATATCATATTTCTGTACACACACATACACGTATTGACGCACTTGTTACTTAAATGCAAACGTGTATCTACAATTGCTACACATGATGTCTATACATCAATGACCAATAAAGCAACCTACAGATTTGTACATTTGTATTCGCTCCTCAAGTAATTTAACGATATACATACATGGATGTCACTTCAAACATTGATATCACAGTCAATGAGTTTAAAAAGTTAGAAAAGAAAGTATACGTCCTTTAAAAGTATTTTTGATTATGTTGCTAACATTATATACATGTAAGTGTAGGTCTAAACATAATAATATGTATGTTTGTGTGTTATTAGTAGTATTGTAATGTGACCATTAAGTGACATCATTGTATTTTATCATTAAATAAAACGTATATGTCCATAACTACTGTGTGTTAGTGTTTATACATGCAATCCTATGGTTTACTAAGGTAAATGTTTAATTTGTTTATTCTTCATTTTGACATGACACTTATACAGGCAATTCCAATTATTGTTTTCCAAAGTGTTGCTATATCTCTGCTACATCTTGTAATTTTATTCAATCGATCAATTTGTTCGTCGATACATTATTAAGTAATTACATAAATGGCCTGATAAGAATTTATTTGTATTGGTTTCAGTTATTTTGTTTCTCATATCTTATTAAATGTTAAGTTGATTTTCCGTCATAGTCATTGATCAAACATTTGGTGATTGATACCCACGGGAATCACATGGTTAGCTAGTTTCAATGCAATGTGAGTGGGATTTCTTCACTATGCTGTGGGAGAGTTCATTTCCTAAGAACACTACAGATTTAGAAATTTATGATTGGGTTGTGCATATTATTTATATACAATGATATACATAACAGCTCAATATTATATCTTGGATGAATGAAATATGAAAAGTGTTTAGACCTCACTTTTAAAGACAAAGTACCACATTGATTGATACACAAAAGCACAACGTACATGCCATGATGTATAAGCAATACTTAGATAAATTATTCAAGCCAGGATGTACAGACAGTATAGGGATAGAGCAGGATTGGGGTATTAGGTTAAAAAAAGAGGATGCTATAACAGTTATTAAAAGAGGAGCGATAACAACGTTTGAGCTATTATAGAGACACACAAAATAGATTTAAGACGATGCAAAAGAGACTCCTTTAGTAACATTATTTAATCTTTAAAAAAGAGCTATCATTCACATAAAATAGCGAGAGCGAAAAAGGTGAGCGGCGTATCCTAGACCATTTTTAACTTATTTTATATTTCCATTAATGTACAAAATGAAGAAGCAGTCTGGGGTGGTATGTCTTAGCGAATGTGAAGGTCACGCTGAATGGGTACCAACAATTTAAAATGCGTATTGATCAGCTCTTTCAAGCGAGCATAAAAGACTCAACTGCCCTTTCAGTGGGGCCCTTGTAGAAGTGATCAATGAGTGTTAGCTATGTCAAAGGGCTCTGCTATTGTTAGTCTTCATCTGTTTCCCTATGGCGGGAATCATATTTTCCAGTTAAATATTTAGTATGTCTAGTTCTTCATTAATGTATGAGAGACTTTCGAACTGTACAAGGTCAGTTGAACAGTAATTTTCTAAATGTTTTCTAATTAGTCTATTAAGAAGAGTTCTTTTTCATTCTCATAAAACTTTATGCATTTGGGTGTCATATTATCATGTGTGCAGCTCTAAAATTAGCTCTTATAAATCAGCCCTACCTAATAGTATATCAAGATCCATTTTATGAATTAAACTAGAGTCATCTAAATCGATAACTAAGTTCCAAGTCTGTAACTAAAAAATAAACATTAGTTGTCACCATGACAACGTTAACGCCCGCGCATGGTTATCACAGTCGTTGTTTCCGGGCTTGGTGGAGGGGGCATAATCTGCCATTTTTCAACGCTTATTAAAACATAATTAGAAGCTTGGAAAAATCGCTGCATATTCTTTGCAAACGACAGTTTTCTCAGTTCGGATTTCATTATATTTTAATATCTGATATAGAGGCATTACGCTCAACCAAAATCTATGCCATGGATTATTTTGGCATTTCGACAGGCATTATTCTTTAGACCAAGGGAAACATGTATTCCATGAGACAAAATGCTCGCTCTTGTTTTGCTTTTCAAGGGAGATAAGCAGGTACATGACCAATATAACTAATTTCCTTGTATCGCTCAAGGATTCAATTCCAAGTAGTTCTAATAATAAACGACGACAAGATTTGTCTATGTCCATAATTTAAAAATAGATATGTCTAAACTCAAGTCTAAGCGTTATTTTACTACATTTTAGATCAATTTTGATAATTATAAAGCCGCGATCATAGATCAAATGTTATAGCAATAATTGGTCAAAACATCACTTATTATAGCAGCCGCCGAAACAGTGTTTGTAGGAATTGGGTTGAAGTACTTTATATTTTAATAAATATAGTCTTGTTAGCCATTGAAAAATCTAAGTTCAGATACGAATTTATAATGTATTTGCAATATAATAGCATGTCGGTTTTACGCAGGATATAGATAAACTCGTGTTGTTTTCCTTTATATGAACAGTTAGATATTTATTTAACTCCATCCGATTAATAGCAGTGTTCCAGGAGCATGATTTATGTATTCTTCTATTTTTTCCATATTTGCAAATAGTAATGAGGTTTCTCCTTCAATTTAAAAACCTGTTAATAGAGAAAGATGGCTAGATGTCTTCAATAAACGATATACTATAATATATCAACATACCAAGATACGTTCACACATGAATAAAAAAGCAACTATTACCAAATGTTGCTTGTAACCCTAATACACTCTGTGTATATGCAAATGTCTAAAGAATATAATATCTTTATCAAAACTGTAAGTTTTACATTCTTACTAAGAAATGTTTTCAATATCATTCACAAAAAATAATTACCTATATAGTAAACAAATCCAAATTTTCATCTTTTTATACATGGTATAGTTATCATATCACGATCTGTATAAATGCATTTTTTTGTCGAACTAACGACTTACTCTAAGAATTCGATCAAAAGAAGATAAGAAGAAGAAAAAAGAATCCAAAGAACAATCCCTGTTAGATTTTTAATGCATAAGTTATTCAAAAAGAGACCGACCTGCAAAACTCATGGGCTCAGCGCGGTTGGTAATGGCACTTCACACCAACACTATCACAGTTTGAAGAATAACAAAAAGAAAAACAGTATCAAAAGAATAAAAGATTATTTTAAAAAAGAGTTCACCCCTGCAGATAAAGGCTTACCGACAACATTCCCAATAAGTATAGAAATACGCCCCCCGTATTCGCATATATACAGTGTGAAAGAAGTAAGATAAGAAGAACGTGTCAAAAGGCCAATACCTCCATCATATTTCAATGCTTAAATCCTATTTAAACAGATCTCATTCAAGAATATATCGCACAATATATCCTACAGTTTTAAAAACATAATTACGCCC
>JAUUEB010499750.1:0-10377 GCA_032362205.1 Clione limacina
TATGAGCAAGTTTCCAATCCTCTTTGAACTATTCCCTGGTTGAGTGAGGCCTGGAAGAAAAGAGTAAAGACAGGGGCTTGTTCAAATTCTAATTCTTTAAGAACAAATGGTGGAATATAATCTGGTCCTGTAGATCCGGTCCCTGCTAATCAGGGCTTATGTCTGTTAAGGTGACAGATCTGTTTTGTAAAATAAGTTATATCTGTACAGAGACCTTGTTCTTGTTTGTAACCCTGATTCAAATATGGCCGCCAAGATATTGAATTATCTGAGATGTTGATTGTCCTGTAGCAAATACCTTCAACAAACTCTCAATCCTTATGCTTTATAAAACAGGGATTTCAGACTGGGCGCTTTTCGATGTGATTCAACTGTTCATTTATTGGATAAACCATGTGTTCAATGGTTATGATTGAATGTGTTACCAGCAAACAGATCCTGGTCTTTGTGCCTTGGTACCTACCATGTTGGGAATCAAAGTTATCCTGATACAAATGCTGAAACAGTTTTCTTTTAAGAAAGAAATAATAGGCCCAGCATTTTCTACATTTCCTTAGCAACAGGGTACTCGTAAAGCTATTATCAGGCTGAAATTTGACATATAACATCATCTTTTGGAAAATGATCAGTACAAAAAAATTCTTTGTTGATACCTCAGGGACAGATGAGTTAAGTAGGGGGCATTTCTGAATTGGACATCCAAATAAAAATTTAAGTTGGGTAAAAAGATAGGAGGGAGGCTCATATAATCAAAGGTTAATATCTTAGATTGCAACATTTTCTACATAGAAAAGAATGTCCAATTTCATCTTTCATTATGCCTAACTCCATAAATTAGAGGCCCCAGACTATGTATCCCCCCACTAAAAATGTACATTTCTTATGATCTTTTAAAGCTACAATTTGGCACGCAACCTTATCTCAAGATAATTGATCAGCACACTTTTTGAAACTCTGCAGACTGATGGGTTAAGGGGTGCTTTCTCATTGCCCCCACCCAATAGTATCTAAAGCGGAAAAACAACAACAGGTGGGCATATAATCAAACATCACGGTTGAAATCTTGGACTATATCCTGTAGTACTAGGATTTAGGATAGAATTTACCAATGTAATCTAAGCGTAATAAATAGGAACAGCACAAATCTATGTATGCCCCCTCCCCAAAATCTATTTGGTATTTGATACCTCAAAAGCACAAATCTATGTATGCCCCCCTCCCCAAAATATCCGGTTTAAGCGAGTTTGATGTCGTATTGCCAGGCACACTTTATATCTGACGCCTTGAGTCAACCTATTCATACTGTGGTTCTGGCGTAGTGTAGGTGACATTAAAGATGTCATCCGTGAATCATCTGCAAATCATGTGCCATAAGTCGAAATATGAGTGTGCCGGTGTCATTTAGCGATCAGCTGATATTTTGAGATTGGAGAGTTGGCGACTCTGACCCTTTCCACGATATTTTACCATATTATCAACCGATTTGAAAAGTATAAACAAAGCCAGATGCACATTGTCGTTGTTTTAATAAGCACATGTTCCAAGTGTCTCTTTCTTTTACAAAAGTCCTGGTGCCCAGTCACTATTTTTGGCTACGCTACGGCCCTGTTGATAGCGTATATCATGTTTAAGTGTATTCAATGACTTTTTGTCAATTCCAAACATTTCTTATAACTCGTATTTATTCTTGCTACGTAGAAATACATAAATTCAACTTCAAAACCATTTAAAGAAAACTCTACCCACTTTTGGTCTTAACAAGTTGCACCTTTGTTTATATTAGTTAATGCAAAAACGTTTGTGGGAAAGGAGCTAAGGTTACTCAAATTGTATGTGGTCGCAATAGCCTAGGGGTCAAGCCACCGGATTGGGGTTTTGTGGTCTGAGATTTATGTGTAACCCAAAGTGTAAACAATTGATACATAAAGATGTGTGGATATAATATGTTTCATCGTTCAAGGTCCGCACTTTTCCTTGAGTGGTTTGAAATCAAGGGAGGAGTAGCCAACAAATGTGCCATCTGGCCAAATTTTAAAGGTATGGCTAGCTGGTTACATGTTCGATTCCCAGTTTCGAATGAGTATTATCCATATCTGATTGTTTGGGCTAAGTCCTTTAATCAATAAACTCAAATGAACTCATACATTTTTTTGTAAAGAGAAACACAAAGACATATACTGAGCAAGAGGTAGCCGCGATTTAATTACTCAATGCATTCTAACTTTCGCTTTAAAATACTTTGGTCAACATTACAAATGTTGACAATTTGTTTTCTGTATTTTATTACATATAAAAAAAATCAAAATACAAGATGTGCGAGAAACACAAGAATCATTGTCAGGATGCATGTATTCTTCATACAAGCATTATTATTGTCGCCTAGTGTATCTTCTGGTATTCCTTGGCATGTAGCTGCTCTCAGCTGGTCAAGATCCCTCTCACGACAGTCTCCCGTAGCAACCATGCACATAGTGGCTTGATGCAGTCGCATGGCACGACAATAAAACCTTTGGTCAACCCAGTACCGCACCTGTGGAAGTACTTTCAGACATGCCCAGAAGCTTTTTTGGCAGCTTTTAGGAAGTCTGTTCACTGCAGGACTCAATGGGTTTAAACCCATCACTTCTTCTTGTCGGTTTGTTGTTGACGGGGTTGAAACCGGTGTTGTCTGTGGTTTATGACCTGCTGAACACGCGGCAGATTTGACAAATTCAAAGTCTTTCTCTAAGCATCCGCTGCTCGTAACAAGGCATGACTTAGCCAACGGGTTTGAAAGAAGTAGACAATATTGGCCTGATGCCATGAGGGATTTTGCTACGTCACTCGAAGAACACTTTTGAAATTGTTGTTGACATTCTTTTGGTTGTGTTGCAATGATTGTCATAAATGCTAATCCTGGATTTACAGCCGGTGTTGTCTTTGGTTTATGACCTGCTGAACACGCGGCTGATTTGACATATTCAAAATCTTTCTCCAAGCATCCACTGCTCGTAACAAGGCATGCCTTGGTTATAGAGAGGGAAAGAAGTAGACAATATTGATCTTTGGCTATATA
Source organism: Clione limacina (assembly GCA_032362205.1). NCBI lineage: Eukaryota > Metazoa > Mollusca > Gastropoda > Pteropoda > Clionidae > Clione > Clione limacina. The sequence continues at coordinate 3,056 of JAUUEB010499750.1, forward strand.
TGATTTCGCTGCGCCATTAGCAGAACACTCTTGAAATTGTTGTTGACATTCGTTTGGTCTTGTGGCAATGATTGACATAAATGCTGATCCTGGATTTTGTGTTGTGGTTATAACAGTGGTTTTGCACGCCCCGCTCTTGACGAAGTCAAAATCACCCTTGGAACATTTGTCGGTTGCAACTATGCAATCTTGAGCTAACGGGTTGGAAAGAAGTTGACAGAATTTTCCCGATGCCATTAGCGTTTTAGAGACTTCATTGTCAGAGCAACGCGTAAATGCTTGTTGACACTTCATTGGTCGTGTTCCAATGATGGCAACAAATGCCATCGTTGGATCCTGTGTCGGAATAGCGGCTTCCACACAGACCGCGTCCTTAACAAAGCCAATGTCTTTCTCAACACATTTGCTGTTGTTTGCCACGAGGCAAGACTTGGCCATAGGATCAGATATAAGTGCGCAGTATTTGCCCTGTGCAATAGCTTTCACGGCTAAAGGATTTGACGTACATTTCGTTAAGGCATCTTGGCAATTTTGAGATCTTGTCTTAATTGCGGCTTGAAAAGCCGCACCGCATCCCACATTTTTTAAGTATTCCAAGTCCGCTTTAGAACATCTATTTGATGCCACAAGAAAAATATTAGCTTCCGGTGAGGACAGTAGCTTACATTGATTATTATTTTTTAGGGTTGGAGTCATCGAATCACCGAGTTTTAAAACTTCTTGACATCCCTTTGATCTTGTTGCTATGGCATCACTCATAGAAATTGCGCTGACATTGTCCGCAATAAGGGTGCCGATGAGCAGACCTATGGTCAGTGTGTATCTGTTGGAAAGAACAAAGAATTGAAATGAAAAGTGCGTGAGTTTTTTTTTTTAATCAATAACAAATATAAAACATTTTGCTTGTTTAGGAATTTTTAAGGAGAATGCGATTATCGAACATATTCTTTTTTCAACTGGTTGATTTTTTATGTTTGGTTATCGCTTAAATTTGGTTTTGATATTGTTATAGTTGAGTCTATGAACGGAGGCTTTAGGTCGGTGTCATACAGAAACAGTCACTCGCCATTCGTAGCCGCTTAACAGTATCCATTCTGATCAGTATATCTATGATTCTGATCAACTTGTGAGGTACGCAAGTGGCAAACAGCGTATGATGTTTCTGTGTGACTGTCATATACATGTTATAGTGTGTTATATTTACGACAAGTCGCTCGAAATTGTAGACTTTTTTCGAGTAGTCTTCGAGTATTTGAGTTATTTCTAAAGAAAATAATCAAATTATCATGAAATGCACACACATTTTGTTTGCTAATCAGAGCATATTTTTACAGAAAGTCAAAATATTGTGTGTATTTTGTCAGGTTAAATGAATAACATAAATCTCAAAAAGTTGAAAATAATTGAGACCACCCGGAAACTACCAGAAACAATTGAGTAGATACTATACTCAAGTACTACTCAAGATTTTTTTTTATGGAACTACTCCACTCGAGTAGTACTCGAGAGTTTTTGTTTAGTAACTACTCGAGCAGCAGTCGAGTAGTTGAAATTACCAACTACTTCTACTTGTACTCCACTCGAGTAGTCCCCCAACACTGATGGTGCGTGGCTTTTTCTGTATGATGCCAGCCTTACTTGCAGTTGAATGTCGGGTATGCATCCCCGACCGAACTATACTTCATATGATCGTTTATTCGTATGACATTTGCGTAATGCCCCCCCCCCCGAATGAGGAAGGGAAAAGAAGAATGGAACTTCATACTTCCAATGCTCATAAGTTCTAGATTTGCACATTTTACACACCATTTCAAAATGTGTCGGGTCGGGGTTTGGGTGGAAAGCCAGAAATATTGAGTTACTTTGCTTTTATCATCCATCCTTTCAAAATGCCTTACTTTTATTGTAATCAAATAGTTTCGCTTGCCTGACATTGTTTATGTTGGTTTTGGTTACAAGCTTTTTTCTTGTTTAAAAACGGTCAGTTATTGTACATGCTTATAAGAATATTCACCTTTTAGTCGGTAACTCAAGTCGTGCTTATATTCATTTTGTAAACGCCACAATTTTTAAGAATTGTATATCATTTCAATTATTCAACAAATAATAGTCAAAGATTTAGCAAGCTGTTCAACATAAATAATAAATAGTGAATATTACACAACCAATTTTTTAGACGATATTTGTTACCCTTTGAGTGTTTAGAGACAAGCAGTGTTCGAACGAACTTTAGCGTGCTCGAACTACTTGTCTCTCAACACGAATAGGGCAACGCATTTCGTCTCAAATATTAAAAGCGTGGTATTTATTATTTTTATTATGTAATATCGAACGATTTCTTATATGTTGCTTCGACAACTCGAATCATGTTATGTCCTTAACCTAACACGTTAGACACAGAGAGGATGAACATTTAATAGCTTTAAAAATTATGATAAATTTGAACTGATACTCGATTGCAAGTGTTTTCTATCAGCTGGTGTCAGCCAAACAACGTAGAGGCACATGCCGCGACACAAACAATATAACGGACAGGTGCGTAGCCAGGGGACATGGTGAATCCCCCCCCCTTTATTTAGATACAAATGCTATAGATTTGCACAATTTGTATCTATTGTATTTATTTGCACAGTTTGTATCTAATTTGTATTTAGTTTAAAAAAAGAAGATCGCTTAGCGGGTTATTGCTTTAACACATACTTCGTTTGTACATCCTTTCACAATCCTGGCTACGCGCCTGGTAATACATTTTACACCCCAACATCTGAGTGACAGCGAGGCTTGAGTAATATTACCACAATATATTTAATTAGCTATAAGCAGAAGGTAAGGGGTAGGGATATAGTTACAAGGGTGCTGTTAGTTATCGCCCACTGTCTGTTAACTACTGTGCCTGATGATCCGTACTGTTTTTTGTCAGAATGCTTTTAATTTTTTGAAGAGATTGATTTACGGTTCTGGTTTTTCTTACTCTTTCAAGTTTAGATACGAAGTGTCATACATTTCTTTTATCAATTATTTCCAATTATTAACTAGAGACGAGATTCCAACGGTCCACATTTTAAAGATTTAAATCTGATCAATCGAGTAATGAATGTTGTATTTGAAGCTCAAAACCTTATTCTGCCGAGCGCGGTTGTACTCTCTACGATAACTCATTGCTTCTGGTTGCATTCGTTTTCCTTTTACAGAAGTAAAGTCTGGACCAACTGCCTTGGCATACTCTTAAGACTCAGAACCTTTGACAACACACTTGGACAACTGATAGAGGTTCATGATAAACGATAGTATTTAAAAAGTATTTAGTAATTTGGTACTCACTTCATTGTGCAAGTTGAGACACACTTTGTAGAGTTGGTGTGGAAGTTGTGATCAGAATAAATGTGTTTGAATGTATCCCTTGACTTGGCTCCTGAACAAATGATATCTTCCCCTATTGTGTATTAGGTGAAACAAACGACACGAGAGAAAAGTAAATTGTATCAAGTGTACCACAGGTCACAAGGCGATATCTCACAAGTACTGATAGGACGTCTACAACTTGAAATCTGTCAGACAACTGATAAAGATAGACATGTTTTCTTTGACAATGTTACATTATTAATAGTTTATAACACACCACACGAGATTATTATTTATCTGTTAAGTAATGATCAACAATTTTTAATCAAGATTTTAATAAAAACGTAAACACTGTACGTTTGTTGATATCGTTTTGATTGATTATTGACTCATTACACGAGATTAGACAAATAGGTCAGACTTTGGTCATATTTCTGTGATGTTTTTGTTACGAGAAGAATGTCTGCATTTTTATTGTTTTGTTAAAAGTGTACCGGTGTACTACGTTGAGGTGACATTGGTCTGTCCACGCCTACACAAGTATGGTCACCGGTTTTGTACATTTTACGTTCGACACATTTATTTTTTTCCCTTGAAATTATTATCAAATGAACATTTAAAAGATCATTTATTCCCCTTTAAACCGGACACGATTCTCCTTACGATTGGCTCGAACATCGCAGATATATTTTGTTATTGACAAACCCTGACTAATTGAAAAGAAACGGATACCTTCAGCATTCAACTTTTATGTCGGTGTATGTGTGTTAAGTACAGCTGTGTTTAATGTTGAAAATTAAAATTCAGAAATACGTTAGATATTCGTCAATAAAGATAAATTTCCAATCTGCGCTGGGATAAAAAAAAAAGTGATGGCATTGCCTTGTCCAGGCGCGTATCTAGGGGACATGCCTTCCCCCATCTGAGGAATAAAGAATAAAAGTTACAGATTTCAAACATTCACACGACATATCCCCCCTAATTTAAAAATCCTAGATACGCGTCTGTCCTTGTCGACAATATTGCGAAATATCAAAGGCGAATAACTTGATATTAAAAACGTCCACAGTGTATGTATTGTACCTATACAATTAATTGTAAGTTAATTTTATTTTTGATTTGTACTTTTGTCCGCGAAACTATTAAAGTGTTGGATGCAGGGCCGTCCATAGCATGTGGGGGCCCCTACTTCATCCTACCTAAACCTCCCCCCTCCCCCAGGAAATAAGAGCATTTTACTTAAAGAAGAAGAATCACATTTTAACAACAAGACTGTAAAAATGTGTGAAAGATATGACTGCATCTCTTTCTAATAAATTCCAATCAAACAGGGAAACAAACATTATTTTATCATTTTGTTCAACAACAAAAATAAGTTGTTGATTTAATTTTTTGGGGGGATGAATCCAAACATCTTGTGATATGGGGGGGGGGCGAGAATCTATATTGGGGGAGATTGCCTTCCCGTGCCCTCCCCTAGGTACGGGCCTGTAAACACATCATGCATGTTACAGTGTACAGGGATGATGTCACAAGCCGAGCATAGCGAGGCGAAATTTGTTGAATTATATTAGCTAAACAGTGCATTTTAAAGCAATTTGGGGATCCGGTGGGGGGGGGGGGATAATCCCAACATATTCCCTCTGGGTTCATCCTCGGTAGTGATAGGGAACATGACAATGAGGCTAGAGTCAGATATGAATTGTATTTAATTATACTATCATTTGATTCAAATCACACTAAAAAAATCAATTATTTCCAAAAACATTCATGAGAAGGTAAAAAGACGTTCATGACACTTGTGAAAAATAATGAAGTTACTTCTGTATTTTGATGTATCAAATAGTTTGTCACTTACTGATGATGTTCTCAGTGGAAATATCAAGTAGTCATTAATACTTAAAAAAGGAAGCAGAATTTTGATGTTATAGTTTATCATGCTATGCTTTTAGTTTGACATGTCACTATTGGCACTCTTTTTGATTCCCCCCCACCCCCACTCTGTTTTTTCCTTCCCCCTCACAGCTATCTTCTTCATTTTCTTGAATTTTTTGTGGGGGGGGGGGGCCGTTGTCTCATGTGTGGATTTATCTTTGTATTTTTTCTTTTTTTTCTAGGCCCCCACATGGGACCCCAAGCGTATTTCTTAACATCTTTTGTCTTCTTTGTTTTCCTTTCTTCCTTTTTTTCCTTTTCCCTCTTTCTTTTTGCTTTCAATCCCGTTTTTGCCTCTTTTCCATTTGTACCTGATTTTGTGGGAGGGGGGCAGGGCTTCCTGCCCCCTTATGGACGTTGAAATCATTAAGTGAACAATACTGTGTTAAGACCAGCTAACAAAATGTATATTGTTGATTAATTGTTTAAGTGTGTTTAACTCTTGTTTCTCACATCAAAATCAAGATAATATGTTTATAACTAACGTTTTGTTTTATATTTGTTTATTTTCCAGCCCGCAAATCTAGTTATCTTGGTGTATTCAGAGTGACGTCATAAAAAAGGAAGTACCCCATTTGACTGCCACATATCAGGTAGGTTATGCTTTTGTAATCTTTGAATTTAAAATACCCTTTGCCTTGAAACATTAATATGTGTTGACATATTTAGTGCTATAAACTTGATGTTTCCAAAGGGGGTCGGGTCGCAACAGTTAATGTGAAGCTATATTCGAAAAAATAATTTTGTGGAAAGGGAATTCATTCTAGGCTGTGTTCATTGTGTACCCAGGCATCCATTTCTTATATCAATAACCCAGTTTTAAAGTAGTACAATGACGACTATTTAGTCATATCATGAAAAACATGACAATATACGACACTGCTGCTCTGAGTCTCTCGCGGCGATCTACTGTTATCTAAGTGCACTTGGTTTATCTGCTGTGTTATTCGGTATTGAAAGTTATTTGTTTCACATCAATTAGATTAGAGACGTCAAAAAGACTTGAGTTATGTCTAAAAATAACTACTTTGTATATGAACTAGAATTTTTGAGCGGTTCCCTACGCGCCCTCAATTCATCGGTTTTCTTCCGGTTGCAAAAGTCATAATGTTGACCATATCTGGCAATGGTGTAACTGTTAGTGGTTTACCAATCGTTACCCAGGATAACACCTTCATAGACAAATATGTGCTGTGAAGTTTGTATATTATATGTCATTAAAATGGAATGTTCTACCAAAAGGCGGAAACAAAACACAAATTGAAGTGGTCGCCATATGGAAGTTTGTTGCCACCCGCATCAATGAACACTTAATATCGGTACACAACTTGGGCTCTGCACGTTGTCTATGAATTAAGGAATGGGAAATTACGTTCACAAGTGTGAGTGTGTATTCAAGATGATAATTCTGAAATCTAGTACGTAGCTTTCAATAACCAAATTAGCTTGCAATCCGGTTAGTTTGTGTTTTTAACTTTGGTTACTCGTTTGAGGAGTTCTAAATTGAAGATGTAGAGGATTCATTTAACAAGATATACCAATGCATACCGACCTTTTTCAAAATTGTAGCGCCCCAAATACCCCCTTTTGGGGGGGGGGATAAAATAATATACCCAGATCTTGTTTGTTTGGTAAAAGGGAAGATCATCCGAAAGTAAACACAAACTGAAAAAATTATCGAGGCTGGGACAACCAGATCAATGATAGTCCGGCAACCCTGTCGCAAATCTAACCTATATAATATTGTTCTAAGGGTCCGAAATTAGTGGTTACCCAAAAAAATTGTGGTTCTCAAGGGGGGCAATCGACCAATTTCAACAGCAACCCCCTATTTTCGAGCATATGCACGTTTTTTTTCTTAAACTGGCCACATCTTGAGAACCTAGAGTGCTAGAGGAGCCTTGTTGGTATCAAAATAAAGGTAATGAAATGGACTTTCTTAATATGTTTAACATTTTCGTGAATGTTAATGAAAAACTCAAAAATTTGATTTTTATGCGTCAAAAATATCTACCGCCCTATAAGAACCCACCCCCCCCCCCCAC
>JAUUEB010499761.1:0-10377 GCA_032362205.1 Clione limacina
GAGTAAAGGACATTTGAGTGTTTTTCTATCATTTTTGGTACAAACCAACACTGTAACAGAAGTTTTACTTCCATGTTCATGACCGATCACGCACTTTTAATTAACATGATGCTTGCACGCCTTTCATATACATGGTGTGTTCACCAACAAACTTGGCACACCATCTTTTCCTGAATCGGTTAAAGCTTATTATTGTTGCTACCCAAGCAGTAATTTCCTTTTCTCAATCTATTTTTCTTTACAGATTTTGATAAAGTTGATTTATTTTATTTTACATTTAAGTACTGATGACATCCTATAATTAGAAACTGTTTTTTTACGTAGTGTCAGATTTGTACTCTATCTGATAATAATGTTTCTACTTTTATTATGGTACTCAACAAACTTATGAATATAATTAAATGTTACCTACTCATTCATTAATCCAGCCCCAGCCAACCCATACACCTGTTGAGCCAATCCCTCTATGGAATCAAGAAGTAGCTAAGGATACTGGCAGAGGAGGGGGAGACACAAGTCGTTCACGCCTGAACTCTGCGTGAGTACAGTTCATGACAAATAGAAATCACATCCCACCTTGCACATTATTTTATGTGTTACACAAATCTTTTCTTTAGTTCCTCCTCTTATGTGTTGGGAGTTTTTTTTTCACATTAACCATTTTATCAATTACACTTTTGATTTTATACTTTTAACAAAGCATGTTTGTTCAATGTTTATGCTGGTCAATATATGAAAAAAATTTGTGGCTGACATTTGAATGAAGAGCAGCAGGAAAGGCACCACTCAAGCGGAAAAGGCTAAAGCTTCAAACAAAAGAGTTCTACTCAACTATAACTGTAACAGTCTAACTAACAGTGATATCTTCTTACTCATACCGTTCATGAACACTTTGTTGCTTCAATTTCCTCACATGGTAGCCATTATCTGACTTCTGAAAGGACTCTTAAAGTCACACTTCTACAGTAATAGTTAGCAGTTAATGTTGATATCAGTTAATTAATCAAATTTTACGTTGTCAAGGTTACTAGTAAACAAACAAAACAGTTGTCAAGAATAATAGTAATCATCTTATTGTTAAGTCACTAAACGACCCAAGTGAACAATTAACATAGAACCAATTTTGAAGACAATTGCACATCCAATATCTATATTTTAGCTTTTATTATACTACAGAGACAGAAGAGATTTAGAGGAGGACAATCAAGGGCCTCCCAGGGTTCGGCAACATGCATGGACATTCCATAAAGAAGAAGAAAAGCAGAGGAAGAAACCCCAGGTTGCCCCAGTGTCAGGGACTACCCTCGTCTTGGGAGAGGAGTTTGTAGTTGGACCTTCTCATGGTCCTCCCACACCGAAGCACAAAAAAGCAGATCCGAGTAGACAAGGGAGGCCACCCTCAGCTAAAATGAGCACTGTTATGGCCCCTGTTAACGCCACACCAATGTCAGCCTATACACAAATGAAGCAAGCCTTAGGAGTTCTGTCCTCAAAGAAGAAATCACATGGTCAGTTTTGCTTTTCTTGTATGAGGATAGTTGCATTTCCTCATGTGATAGAAATATGTTTGTGTCTTTTTTTTTTATTGGTTTCAGCTTTTTCAACGATATCCACTTTGTTTTGGTTACTGTTTTAGTGAACTGCTTTTCACACTGTTTCTTACAAATTGAATCTTCCCTTCGAGGATTGAATGAGAGTACCTGTAAGACATTTAAATTGGATTTTTGCTTGGATTATGCCTTTGTTGGCTACTGTTCTTTCGAACCGCCAGGTGATATTTAAAGGGCGCAACTTCCACACATGACGTACGCTTTATGGTCTATCTCTGACAGGACTAATAGGTGCTAGATCCTGACTGTCATGGAGGATCTTTCGATGCATGCATGGACTGAAAATAAAATATTTCTCGCGTTTGGGGTAAAAACGTCACCACGATAGCCACTTTCCACAAGCATGACATTCGTTTCATTAACGATAATGAAACTCTATTTTTTTACCACCGGATCACAAATCTTGTGCCTTGTCCACTCAAATATCAAGCCCATGCTTGGGAGGAAGAGGCATCGGGTTCGAATCAAACAATATCATGATTTATTTATATGTGAATGATTATTTACAAACATTGTCTAACTCGACCAAGAGGAAAATAGGTACCCCATTTAAGGCAATAAGTGTCAATGTAACATCGAGAAGATGTAGCCTAAAAAATATAATATTCATAGTTCAGATTGAACTTATGGCAAAACCACATTTTCTAAATGTACAATTACTTTTCTTATTTTCTGTATAAGGTTTCTACTTCTAGTCTTGGAGATCAGATGTGTTACACTTTATATCAAATAACAACGAAAGAAGACCAAGATGCAATGTCTGCAATATTTGACTTTATTGACTTCCATATCTAAAACATAACATGACGATACAAAATATTCCGTCTCTTTGTCTCTCTCTCTCTCTCACACCCATATACACACACACAAACACACACACACACACACACTCACTCACTCACTCACACTCACACACAAGCACACACACACACACACACACACACACACACACTCCCTCACACTCATACACAAGCACACACACACACACGCATACGCAAACACACACACATACACACACGCATGCACGTATGTACATGCACGCAAGCACGCACGCACGCACGCACACAAACACACACACACACCGATCCTTACATATAATTTTAAATAATATCAATAGAACATTTACATCAGTTTTGTTGTTAGTCCTATTCCATATTCGTATGTTAATAACAGCAAAAATAGTATTGCCAAATACAATAACAAACATTTTCTTTGTCAATAGACATGGACATTGAGTTAAGTCATATTGAGCGAAAGTACATTCAAAATGTGAATAAGCACACTCAAAAAGACACATTGATAAACATATAACTGAAGGGTCGAATTTTGCATTCATACATATCCTTTATATAAACCTTTACAATATTTACATAATACTTCCAAACTTTATTTACCACAGATTTGTTGCACATAAATTATCAAAATAAAGCATTCATATTTACGAGATTTGAAAAGATATAAGTATTTAAAAAAAATTGGAACTTTTATCATTTCCGAACTATTCTCATTCATTTGTACTCGTAAATATATTCCATCATCGCGTTGTTAAGTTGAATTGACACTCATACTTTTAAGTTAACGATAACTGAATAATAGATTTGTATTGTCTTTTAATGACTATTCCTTATTTTACTAGGAAGGCAGTCGCATCCACATTACTTTTCATAATTTAACTATTCATTATACTCGAGGTTTCTTTTGTTCATTCGCTGAGAATAGTCTCCTTCTCGGCCTTCATTGCTGTCTATTTCCCCTGAACCGTTTGTCGGACAAGGTAGACTTATCACATTTATTGGCATGGCAACACTTACAGTATGTTTGGCTGATACCATTGAAGAAGATTGGTGAAAATGAGACACTACATCTATTCTTGGACACTTTTCTACCTCTATACTATCTTCTTCATCACAGGGATGATGTAAAGGACTGGTAGCTGAATCTGTCAAGACTGGACCAATAATGTCAACCTCTCTTGGCTCACATCTATGACCTGTAGTTTTTTGTTCTGTGTGACTCATATCCTGGTATGATGACACTACATCAATTTTATCTTCACTGTCTTCGCATTGAGAGAAAGATGATGAAAAACTTTTATCAGATGTATGAGGTGTTTGTGGGCTGTTTATTTGGCTTTGAGGATGTTTGGAGAATTCGCCAAATGTGACATTCACCATTAAAGAATCGTCCAATTTTTCATTTCTTCTGAGATCCTGAACATCTTCAGAATGTAAATGGAACTCTCCATTGCCGTTGTGATCAGTGTTTGACAATTGCGAGACTGAATATCCACAAAATCTTGATATATCCTGATTTCCACTTCCTCTTTCACCAGACGATATAGTATCGCAAACACCACGTGGTACCATGCTGTTCAGGCGGTTCAGGACATTGCAGCTCGGATCAAATCCTATACGACTTTCCAACGGAGTGCCTGACACGTCAGATCTTGGTTCAAGTTTCCTGTTCTTAGCTTTGATCATGTGTTTTTCTGCACTCAGTTTATGTTCGGCTACTTCAGCACTTGTTATGTTTTCTTGCTTTTTCCATTTGGTCCTTCTATTTTGGAACCATATTTTAACCTGATGAAGATATTTGAAAAAAAATTAAATTACTATAATAACGTAAGTCATTGATGATACACAATATGTCAGCTTGGCTATTTTATGCAAAACTTTAAATTCTTATCAAAATCCGTAAAAGCACTGGTTTAGATACATATAAAATAAAACAAATAAAAACTGTATCTATCGATCCGTCAATTATTAAAGGCACTTTCTTCTTTGTCTCTGAAATTAATTATCGACCTACATTTAGATGTTAAACAGTAAAGCAACGACAACAAATTGGTTCACACGTTACTCACAATTCTATAAAAAAGGAAAGAAAAAGGTTTGTTGTTGACCCAAAGTAATTTACCGGCCACTTTGTTCGTATAGCAAAAAGGCGACTTGTTGTTGCGAGTGTTATTTAAGACACAGACAAATAAGATATTTATATACCATACAACAATTTTGTTTCTTCTATTTAAAGTCACCTGTGAGATTCCTATATCTCACAACATAAGTAAAAAAAGTTCGATGTCAGAGGGTCCCCCAAACGTATAACTATTCATTTATCACATAGCTAAATGGTGAAAAAAGATCTTAATACCTATGTAAATGTTCCTTTATTCCATAATGACATGACTTTTGTTGTTTATTAGATAATAGGGTCTAAATAAACCTGCTTCTGTTCTAGTAAATAAATGTAAATCTATCCATTTGAATAACCGTTTGTTTGTGTGCGTATCACTCTAACCGCCTGGTCATCATCCGTCATATCTTTATGTATGTGTCTTTGTTCTTTTAAGGAAACTGTCATCAAATTATTCCAACTGGGCCTAAATCTCACAGACACGCTATTTGTAAAGCGCAACTATTAACCCCTTACTCCCATTTTGTTCCTATAAAAATGTGTTCCCTTTAATACGTAAGGCAAGGTAAACAATAATGTAAGAGAACATCTCTAAGAACGTAAAACAGCATCTAAACCACGGAGCATGGTGAGCAATTTACGATGCATCTTCCTGCTGATTATTTTTCTACCGTCTGCAAAGTTGTACGTTGATAGCTAAGATGAAAAGCGAAAGAAAACAGATCTAAGAGCTCATCATCATCTCGTCTTGAAAGCCTTGCAATGAACCTGTACTTCAAGGGGACCCTAAAGTGCGTCAGTCATTCTATGCTTTATAAAATCTATTAAAAGGGAGGCCGAGGTGTGCTTTCGCACAATGCTTTGCTCAATAATATCTCGCACAGTGGGGCGAAAGGTGGAAAATTCGTCTCCCATGTCTCGGTCTTCATGTGCGAGCCCCACGAGACAATCCTGAGGCTGTAATCTGCTTAAACTAATAAAAATCAACTGAAAACTCATATAAAACGCCCTCAAGATAGAAAATCAAAGCAAGAAGGAGACTTTAAATGGCGTAGGGTAATCGTGATCGATCGTGTAAGTGGCTTTAATTGCTTATTGAGATAACGGATGTTACACTTCTTAAATTGTTTTTTCTTGTCTGATGTAGTAGAAAAAGAATGGTAACATCTAACGGACCAGGCGCGTAGCTAGGATTTTGAATAGGGGGGGACAACCTTGGATATTATTAATGCAATGGCCGACATTTTTTAGATGAGATTAGGTATAAACTGTGCAGATGTAGATCATTTTGGATCTTATATGGGGAGGGGACATTCCATCATGTCCCCTAGCTACGCACCTACAAATGACTATCTTGTCCTTCTCATAGTTATATAAATACGTTACATGTTAAGTTGTAAACAAGCATCAAATTTGACATTTAAAGGCACATGAAACTGACTCAAAGGCAAACGATTCAATACTATTTTCTTATTTTAATGATATCATTGAAATTTAACATTTACCTTAATTTGTGCAATTGAATTCCATTCAAGATCTAAAATAGTCCCATGGCACAATTTTTTGTATAAAAGAGTATGTTTATCAAACTTGATAGTTTGTTCATGCATTGTGTAGCAATGGAACAATATATATACTTTGTTCATAACTACATATAGTAAGTACAAAAATTATGTAAATTTTTGGCGCTTTTATACTATTTGGGATATTTCTTTGGAATACCGTTCTGCCTTCAAGCCAATTCCGTTTTTGTTAAAAAATTTGAAAGATCTCGCAAAACCGTGAACCGTAGGAGTCGCGTTTTCTTCTCCTTTTATTTGCTAAATATTATCGCCGTATATAAGAGGTCAATTCCACATATTTAGACCGTAAATTGTACCGATTTATAGTAAACTGATACTTAGCCGACCAGTCTTAACATTCATCTTTAAAGGCGCTAGGCACAAATCAAATGGAAGAAAGTTATGAGCAAAGTGATCATAATCATTTACTTCTTTTCTATTTCACACTTAAGATGAATCAGTCTTCATAATGATATGACAATATGGTTTGGTACCCTATTTACAAAAGACAATGTCAATTCCTAGAAATATCAGAGTAATGAGAGTTACTGCAGGTAGTGGGGATGAAATGATAATGAAATAGAGAAGTCAAAGCATTTATTATCTATTATCTTTTACTAACCTTGTATACAAATAGACCTTTAGTGCACATGCACTTCATTAGCCATCTTATTTCTGTTTTTGTAAATACAGTTTGAACGCTTGTTATAACTTTTTAATTAGTATTAGTTATAAAAGTATGTAAACCATCATAAACCATCGTTTAAATTTTTGACTTTAATCATATACCTCATACTTTATTATTCGACTTGTTGACCTATTTGTCTGGTTCCCGTCAACAACTGGTGGATTTCTGATATAAGACATTTTTATCTATTGTGGCGTTTGTGATTTATTGAATACCTAGTTTACATCTGACGGTGTCTTTACGGGTGGGGGGGGGGGGGGTAATTTTGATTAATTGATATACTTTTGTGATTTATTGTCTATCTAGTCTACATATGAGGGTGTCTATTCGACATGTCTTTATGTGATAAATTTCATATTTATTTGTGTTTGTCCTCAGGGAGGGTCTTCATCCGAAACTGGTGTATTATTATTGTTAGCCCTGTTTGTTGAATAAACGGTGGTTTAAATACTTCTCTGCGTTTTTTTCATGTCAATTCCTAGAAGAAGTGCAACCTCATGCCACTAAGATTATTCCTAAACTAAAACAATTACATACAAAAACAGACAATTTTACTTCATCTCACGAGAATTGAACAACAAGTTGACAACCATAACCTGTCATACAAGAAAACGTATAAACAAAACTACTACACGTGACTCTTAATTCAAGCAATTAAAGGAATGTGCAAGCACTTAAGTGAAATGTAACTTTTTGTTACATAATGAATAATAACTGGAATGCATACACAAACTATGCGAAATCTGCTTACAAAATCCAACATATTCAAACAAATCATTGGCATTGAACTAACGAATTTAAAGAATGAAGCTTATATAAATCATGGTGTTCTGACATTCGCCATAAACTAACCAACTTCCGATCCCACTAAAAGTTGATGAAGACAAATTGTAAAGGCAAATCAACGTAAGCAAGTCTCGATAATCATATTAAAGTTATGACGGATAAACCGAAATCACGGTCCCTTCCTTTTGCCTTCGGTTTATATTTTTTTTTCAAAGTATGCCAATACAAATTTAGCTAAAAAGAGACAAATTAGAAAGAATTTGTTTTTAAGAATGTTGTAAAGGCAAGTTTAAGTCTGCACTAAAAGTGAGTGAATGGGCTTTGTTACCACTTTGACACCTACTACTATAGCTTGTGCTACGACGCGTTGATTCCTTCCAATGTTTTTAGAATGAAGTAATCACGGGGAACTTTTGTTGAGATCGTCTAGAATAAGCTTGCAAAATAGTGACGTTTGCTTTAGAAAATTCTTATTTACTTCGGTTTAAAGTGAGAAGCATTTCAGTTTTCAAAGGGTTAATCAACAAAGACAAAGAAGGGTAAAATCGGAACTTCAAATTTACCCAGTTAAGCGATAGTTTCGGTTTAAGCGTTTTCGGTTCAACAGTTATGAAATGTATACCGATATTATATATTTTATAGTTTATCGGCTGACCTGTGTCTCAGTGACGGACAAAGTACTGGCCATCTCAGCCCGCTCTGCAGACGACAGATACTTTTTCTGTTCAAACTGTTTCTCCAACTCGAAAATCTGTCTCCCAGTGAAAGTTGTCCTGGCTTTCTTTTTCTTCACAAGGCTGTCATCGTCCTTGTCTTCATCGGATTTCCTTTTCTTGTCACTGCAGTCGTTATCTGATGAATAAAAAGAATGCAAAATGTTATGGTATTATATGCTCATGTGTGCTGTAGATTAAATTAAAAAGAAGAAATTAGTGTGTTGCCTTGATTTCAAGCTTTTATACTTTTCTTTTTCGCTATAATATTTCACTCAATTGCTGTCTCGGTATAATATGATTGTGTCTTTTGATGTGTTCTGAGAAGTTACAATGACAAACTGAGCCTTTTACGGTATGATAATCAAGCAGGCGCGTATCTAAGGGTGGCTTCGTGTTATGCGCTCCCCATCTGATGAAAACGCCCCCCCCCCCCCCCCCAATCTGAGGGTAAACAATGCTCTAGATTTGCACCATTCACAAATAATTTTCGAAATATTCCCCCTAAAAAATTATGTCCTCCACTATTTGAAAATCCTAGATACATACAACCATAAGGTTTGTTGCATATTCCTTCATTTCCAAGTCACTGCTAGGAAAGGAGGTTAACTATTAACGGGGATTAATTGTTTTATTTAATTTCTCAATCAAAAACTGTACACGTTTGTGGTTCAGTGAACAACTCTTAAGCTTGAAAAAACCAAAATATATTTAAGTATTTATCATGAAAGGAAAGAGGCCTACCTGAAGTAGATGAACATGGAGACGTACAGGATGGACTGCGGGCTGTGTCTCTAAGATGCTGTCCAATGCTGCAGTGATCATGCTGATGATTGTGACAATGATGTTCACCACGATGTCTTGAAGATAGTGATTCAGAGTCCAGCTCATTGACACCTGGGTAGCTGCTATGTTGACTATTTGGACTGTAAGTAACGTGGTGTTTATGGTGTGAATAGAGATGAGATAGATTTGATTGTTGGTCGGTGAAGCCTCTTGGTTTGTCTGCAGGTAATAAGCAAGGATGCTCAACACAACTGCCATCTAGACATACCGAATGACGCTTCATTGAGCAGTCGATGAGGTCCCTCCTAGATTAAGACAAAATAAGAATGTTCAAATTTCATTAGTAAGTTAAATTTAAAACCAAAAATGAATAAGACATGGATTACTCGACATCAAATATACCTTAAACTGAAAGCTAAAGTACATTAGAAAAATCGTGCACAATGTTGCTTTAACCTTAATGTTGCTAAATGAGAAAATAATGATATCTCTAAGAATGAACCTGAATGAGAAATGTTGAGTTTTGAAAATGCAGTAAAATAAACGAACGGGCATCGCGAAAACATGCTGAGCTTTGTAATTAATTCAAAAGCTGTTGTATGATTTTATATATTTTCATTAAAAGCGGGCAACATTTGTATACACATTAAATCGTATTGAATTTATTTATTCGTCGTTTTTTTTAAATTTTATGTGAAAGACGTTACAAACTTTGCCAAATGGTTATCTCGAAAAGTCATGCACGTTTAAGCGAATAACACAAGTACTGCAAACGTGTAGCTTTGGAATATTTTTTCTAATGATAGAAATAAGAAGATGAATATTAACATTATAAATAAATTTTCCCTTTAAAAATGTCAACATTGTTGAAAAATGAGTATACATGCACTGTGTGCTTACATCAGCCATTTAAAGTCACGTAAACATCTATTAATGGCAAAATATTAAATTTAAAGCACAAGATGTGTGTTTTTAATATAAATACTGCTATAAATCAAATTAATCTTAAATAACTCGTCTGCGGACGTCACGTGATATTTATCGTTTTTAATTGATTAAAAGTAATGGCTTACTATCTTTTTTGAATATGTTATAAGATAAACCTTTGTCTTGTAATAAGAATCTGTTAGAAAAGGTCACTGTTCACTGTTCACTGTTCACTTATTGTTTTCTTTAATGCTTCAACGTATCATTTATTATCCTTTACTAACCTTGTATACAAATAGACCTTTAGTGCTCACGCACTTCATTAGCCATCTTATTTCTGTTTTTCGAAATAATAATAATAATAATAATAATAATAATAATAATAATAATAA
>JAUUEB010499772.1:0-10377 GCA_032362205.1 Clione limacina
TACCAAACTGTTTTGTCACATGATCAATCGTCATCTTCCGGTCATGTGACAAACAGTTCAGCTTGAAGAAGGCTATCTGGATGGATGCCGAAAGCTCCTGATGAGCTTCAATAAACTCTTGAAGGTAAATGTTGTAAATCTACTACTATATCAATTTCATTTTTTTTGATAATTTCTCCTAAACTTTCCCCAGGTCCAGTCATGCTTGCACATCATATTGTCAGTATAATTGGTCTGACCTGGTGTCTTTGTGCTGACAAATATGGTACAGAGCTGATAGCAACCATTGCGGGGGCAGAAATCACTAACCCTCTACTACAGCTGAGATGGTTTCTACGCGCCACCGGTCGCCATCACACCTTATTTGCTGACCTGTTAGAGTGGGTCTTCATGCTGTCTTTTGGTTTTATCCGACTTGGAGTCGGGGGATATTTGTTATTTTGTTATTACCAACAAGTAAGTATACATTTTATTTTTGGTCTCAGGGTAATGTCTCCAGCTCACGTGTGCCAGGGTTTGAATCTGGACAGTTCCTGTATGTTTTTCTCTTTCCAATGGGTCCTTAAATGTGGCAACTGTATTTAAAGTGCTTATTGTGCTAGGAGTGCGAAATGCTAACTCCTAGCCTAGTGGCAGGTTTGAATGTCATCATTTTTTTCTGTAGCTTTTTTTGACAGGTGGCTATTTAAGACATGACTTTTAAATTTTAAATGGGAAAAAGAATAATACTGCTTATAGCTGGTTTCCAAAGACAGATCTAAAAACCAATACATTTATACAATTTATAGCAGGTTTGGCATGCAGCATCAACTATTTTTATATTTTTGGCTACGGCAAGGAACAACACAAATTCTGTTTAAAAAAAATGTAAAACTGGGTATTTTTTTCTTTTGAACAGGATTGTTTTGATTTCAATTGTGTGATTTTTGTGAATGTGTGAGCAATCACACAATACAATCAATATTAAATCATATCTGCCTACTTATTTTGTTTGATTATACTGATATGATTCAAAATATCAAATAATCATGATAAATAAAAAAAAAATCAATAACCTTGCATTTTACTTGATGACTTGACCCTTAAAAGTCAATCTCTGATATTTATGAGTATTGCAAATTGATGATTTTTTAACTAGTCAGATAAAGCAAAACCTTGAAAACCACCAAGAACAAAAACAATTGATGTAACTATGTTCAAAAGGATGGATATCTACATTATAAAATTTAAAATCTGTTTGTTTATTTGTTAGTGGCTGACTGGAATATTTTTATGCAATGGGATTCAAAATTTTGACTCATTAGACCTGAAACTTTAGCAAAGTGTTTGTTGCTATAACCAGATGAGCAGTTAAGCTTTTGGTGTAATTTGGTTGACTTTAAGAAATGTTATTAGCTTTTTTAGTTTTTTACTATGCATTCTCTATAACCCGCCATTAATCTTAACACTTCAAAATGATTAAAACTGTGGAGGTGCACAAACATGCACCAAAGCTATTATGAGATTCTGGGTGCACTTAAACCTGCGCAAATGAACAAAATTTTATATTTCTGATTAAGAAAAGAAATTAAGTTTTTGATGGGTTTAAACCCGGATTATCTCACTGAAAGACAAAATCTTAAACCACTACACCATAGAGCTGGTTGGAAAGCGAGGTTCAAAGTAAGTATATACTATATACCAGTTTGTTACATGCTAATATTAATATATATGACCAGTATGAAGTCCAATTTGACAATAATAATCCTATTTTCCGTATAACAACCCTGTATTTTTTCCAAATCAGTTACTGAGACAGGTCATCGAGTTTGAAAAGGTTTAAAAAATGCATCAAATTTCAGCAGATAGCTGAATATACCAGAGATATATTGCTGATGCTATACTGTAAGGAAGAAGAAGAAGAATGTAAATAAGAAAAGGAACGGCTTGAGACATCCTATCTTAAAGAAAATAAACTTAAAAAGAAATCACATCCTATGAGAAGTCATGGATATTTTTTCCTGTGTAGTATTTGTGAAAAAAAAAATTTAGGACATTACTAAAAAAGGGACATTTTACTCTGACCAAAAGAAAAGAAACAATGAATTAAAAGAATAAGAATAAGGTTCACCACATCCACAAGCTGTGTGTGTAGTAGTAGAATGAACAAAAAATTGCATGTAACTTAAGTTAAAATGGATGAATATCTCAAATATGAACTAGTACGTCAAAGCAAAATAAAGGCTTGAAAAGAGAGAACAAAATCGGGTTTGAAAAGGTTTAAAAAATGCATCAATCTTCAGCAGATTGCTAGCACAAGGTTGTTTCGGGTCTTTGTTATCTGTACAACCTATAGAAGTGTGCTGATGACCCCAATATAACAGAGATAAATTGCTGATGTTTTACTATAAAAAAGACGAAGGAGAATGTAAATAAGGAAAACCTAATTGTGTATAACGACACTGTAACTACAACAGCACTTTGACTTCATATTTTCAGGTGTCGTTATCAAGGGGGTTTACTGTATTTTAATTTTTTTCATTAGAATTATCAATTCATTGTCCTGTGGTTTTCAAATTCTTATCTTTTGATATATTTCCAGGACACAGACTTTTTAGGTCGACTCGGAGGAACCACAATTATGCTCCTTAGTCTCATCTTCTTTGCCAGTATAGTCAACTATGCCGTGAAGAAATACACCTGGAGATACATAGCTTGGTGCAAAAGGTCAAGGGTCAGTTCAGACAAGAGGTCAGATGAGAATGGCGAGGTCAAAGGTGATCAGTCGTCTATTCGAATCATCAAAGAACAGGAGATACCTAGCCCCAGAGAGATCAAGTATGGTTTAGGGGAATTAAATCTGAGAAAAAACTGCATGGTTCAAAACAGTAATGGGTTGTGAGAGAGGTGGACGGGGGGAGGGGTAATATGAGATTATATCAAAAGTTTTGATGTCAGGTTCTCCGATGATGGACATTTATTGAATTTTAATTGTGTAAAATATCACAAAAGTGATAGGTTTGACCGCAAGTGCTTTAGTTACATAGCACAAAAATGGGGTATTTAACCACCCAAAAAGAACTTTTACAAATGTCAAAATGTGATGTTTTGGGTGAAAACCTTTTATTGAACACACGTCTTTCAAGAAACTGTTCTAGGAAAATGATGAAAATGACTCTGGCATTTATTTATGAGCGTGACAATATACAAGTGTAACAGGATGTGATGAAAGTTATACTTTTTGCTTGTTTGTTTTGTTTATATCTTTTTTCATATTTTGATGTTTTATAGAGTTATGTTTTACAGTTGAAAGTAAAAACAATCTGAGATATTCCAGGTGTTATGTCAATGGTTGTTACACATCAACTTCACCAAAGAAATCCAAACATAATAAATGGATCTGTGATGATTTTTATAAGTTGGCTGTTTTTCTTTTTTATGCAACAATTTTTGTAAGCCTTTTTTATCATTTAATACAGTCAGTAACAACATTTGGATAATTAAGACCAACCTGGTTTTGATGTTTGTCATTATTTTGTCTCATTTTGGAAGGTGTGAACTTGTTTGAGTTGCCTGGTTTTGCATTTGCAAACTGCTTTATGCTCTCAGGATTTTGTATTTAACACTTTGGTACCCCCCTTTTCCTAATAGTGGTAATAGTGAATACATCTAACTTATCTTCGACTACAATTTTTATATTCCATGAGTTTTGATCCACGCAATAAATAGACCAGAGGTTCACAGAGGGATATTTATTGTGTTTATAATAAAATAGGGATATGCAAATTGTATTCAAAGACTAAAAGATATGTATTCATTTTATTTTACTTCTAAACAGCTTTCGCTGTTTTGGAGCTTCTAATCTTTTACAAAAGCTATACTTCATGTTCAAGCTAACAAGTAGAATATTTTTCATACTCTATACTTCACGTAAGCCTGGCTGTGAGTTAACGATGATAAGATAACAAAATGTGCAGGATTGTACTCATAAAGTTTGGGTGTACCAATTAACCAAAGAAACAATTTAACTTATTGACTAATTTGTGAATGGTAGCATCAAAGTGTATAACAAAAAATACTATAAAGCAGTTTCGAAACACGAATCAGTCAAAACAGTCTAAGTTGACTTTGTCCAAGCTTCCAGTGGACGAACAGAACAAACCATAAATGATATATTTATTTTGATTGATTGATTTGTTTTTTGTCATCCACATTGCTGTATTTATGTTTCATATAAAAACTGTAAACTGATATTTTTTGAAACTTACAACTTATCATGTATTGTGTTAATTTTCTACAACATTATTTGGAACATAAGTAGTCAATATAAAGGTTTTTTAGAGAAAACTCACAGCTGATCAAAATCATTGTTTTGTATTCATTATGTTGTTTTAACATGACCATAAGTGTCTTTAAATGGAATTGTGATGTTTTTGCTTCTTATCATTCCTTTCTTACACTGTAGAGACAAAACAGTGATTAACACTCGCAATATACAGTCAAACTCATTTAAACCGCACACGCTTAAGCTGAAAACAGAACAACCTGGCTCATGTTTTTTCTCTCTTTGCCTTTGTAAGTGAAATACGCTTAAACCAACAGAAAAACAGCTGTTTATGTTTAAACAATTATTATTATGAATTTATGTTGGAATTATTGATTTAATGCTATAATTAAGGGCATCAATAGATAAATTATTGGAAAAATTCGCCGAAATTTTACTAAGAGACTTGTCCAAATGTGTTTCATTTGTATTTTGAGGCAGGCATGAGTGTGTACCTTAAGGAATAAATTAAGGCACAGATTGAGACATAACATAGGCAGTTAAAATCGGTTTCATATTTTTAAATGTGAAACCCCTAACATCACTTGTATACTTCCAAAGAAGCTGAGAAGGTACTAGGTGTGTTTACAATCAGGACTGTCTAGGGAATAATAGATTTTAAAGCGTATTGAATTAGCTGTACAACAAAGCTCTCTGTGAAGTCTATTGTAAGTGTTACAATTGATGATGTACATTCAAATACTATAAAATCTACTTTTTGCAAGCGCTTTATCTTTGCAAATTTTGTGAGAAAGAATCATTTGACAAAACTAATTTGTTGTGAAATGTTACCAAAGTCATCTGTGTTTCTTATAAAATAAGCACAGAAGCTACTTGCCTATGGCACGTTTTAGTTGTACACAATGTCTGGTTCGCTCATTCTGTATGAGATGAGTTTTTGAGATTTTGAAATAAGTAAGATTTCAAACCTTTTTGATGATTGCTGTAAACCCTTTTATTTTTTTTAAAAGTTACAATTTTTGCATGTTTTTTTAAAAAGTTGATCAATATCTGTGTGTTCTACAACAAAGAATTTATTTTTAGAATATTTATTTCACAACATGAGAAACCAGTTCACTTTCCTGCAATCTTGTTTATAACCAACCTACATATTCTATTGTACATATGATCATTTACTGATTATGAACCCTGTTTTACTCTAGGGTAGATGGTGGGCCACAGTCTTGCAACATTTTTGGTTATTTGAAGCTATCTTTTATATTCTGTGTTGTTTTTTCACAATCTGTTAAATTGAAAATAAAAAGTGTAAAAATGGAGGTAGTCAAACATAAGACACAACTAATCAGCATAGCTCAAACCAGCAATATTACCTGAATAGATTACATTTCAGTAGGTAGCAAATTCAGTACAGTTAATGATGTCGCTCACTTATAACTCTTTCAAATATAAATGTTCTGTAATGAATGGTAATATTGCAATACTTTATCCCAAACTAAATAATAGAAAATATGTGGCTAATTTTTATATGATTTCACCTACTATTGTATGCTTGATTTTTTGATGATGACAAGAGTCATTTTTCATGATTTAAGTTTCAGTTTGAAATCAGTTTCCTTATCATCTTAAAGGGCAAATCTTGACATTTAGAAGGGCGACAAATGGAATCCTGTAACGGGTGGTGCCACATTTACTTTTAAAATTTTTATTTGAGATGAGGACTTTTTGTATGAAACAGTTGACGCAGTACAATGTGTACTCTTTGCCGACAATGCAATTATAATGTTGGGATTTTCTTCTTCAATGGCTCTTTTTCCTTTTTGTTGTAAATTCTGGACTTATTTTTATTGAATTTAAAAGGATTTTTTATTATTCTCAATCAGACATGGGTACGTAGCCGCAATTTTGAGACCAGGGCTTTGACCTGTTTTCGAAGAGACGCCTCAGCTTCGTCCTTTTTTGGAAGAGAGGTTACCGCTTTGGCTTTCTGATTTTTCTGAATTTTTTAAAGATAAAAAATGTGTTTCTTTGCTCCAAAGCCATTCAAAAGTGTAACGAGCCTTAACTAGACATTGTTTACAAGGTACACAACACTTTCTTTTACTGAAATTGGATCATTATATCTTTTTATTGAGTTTCAAAAAAATGAGGGTTTCAGCTTCATGTTATTTCTAGAAAAGGCTTTGGCTTCGTGATGTTTTGAGATGAAGGCTTTAGCTTCGTGATATTTAGAGGACTTCATGATGTGCCAGGCTTTGGCTTCTTGGTTGCAGCTTTGTACCCATGTCTGTGATATTTAGAGGACTTCATGATGGAAAGCACAGTCCTACTAGTATCAAATATTAGTTTGAATTAGTTCTGCTTCATAGGCACATATTTACACCGTACAAATAAGGATGCTTGTCATCTTAATCAATTGATGTACAAGAAAAAGAATGGACTTTGAACCATGCAATTGTTCGTTTATTGATTTATTATGTTATAATGACCTTAAGGCCTTTGTTTCTTATGTATCTTTCCCTGCACTTTTTGCTGGAAATGTGAACAGAATTTTTCTTAACCTTATATTCCTCTCAAAGATTTTTTGATACTTTTTATTCTTATTTTGAAATGTATACATTTGAGGAATACCATTTCATTATGTGACATAGTTAAACTCTAAGGGCATGTTTTAAATTATTAAACAACAAAACTTTTATAACTCCAATTCCGTTAAAAAAGTGGGAACATCAATATGCCACACAAATCTATAATTAATTTCTGCTCAAGTGCTGAAAACCAGATAAGAGTTAATATGTTTATATTTGTTTCCTTGTATATTTAATTACCATGTAATTCCAGAGTGTAAAGTCTTGTAAAGCGCTTTGAGCAAGTTTCAGGCTAGGAAAAGAGCTATGTCAATGCTTTGTTATTTATTATTATAATGAAAAAAATGTTAGGTTTTTAAATGTACTATCACTTATCTCTATTGTCGCAAACATCGGTTGGAGCCTCACTCATTACCACAATGTACTTCTTTACTGTAAACATGTTTTTTGCCTATGTTGAATATTTCGTGAATCGAGCTTAGTATATTAGAAATCTGTACATGATACTTTTTCTTGTCTCTTTCTTTTTCAATGGGTTACTTAGCTTGAATTTGGCTTTAAGAAGCCAAGTTGGCAAACCAAGTTTTTTTACAGTTAAAAAGGGGCTACAAAGGGAATTGTGGTTGTATGGCAATATTTCAAGTTTTCTTCCCTTGCTTGATCTCGATTTACCAAATATTCAACATTGAAAAAAATTGTTTACAGTTATTTCCTGTGTGATTAACATTCCAAGTTCTTTCAGTTGGTAAAATCAAGACCATGACAACATCATCATCACCATGACAATTGTACAAATTAATTCAAATATAATCTTAAGAATGAATTAACAAGGCTTAAAACCACCAATGAACAAATTCAAACATTTATTTACAAAAAAAGAAGAAAGAAAGAAAAAAGGGTAGCAACCGACATGTAATTCAAATATATTTTTTTTAAAAGGGAAACAATTTAGTGGTGTACAAGATATGTATCTTTCCACCCAAGTAAGAGAAAATACAGTATTTATTTTTTTGTTTTTAAATTAACTTCACATTGAGGCTGTCATCAAGCAGTGTGTTCTGACATTTGCTTGATTTAATTGGTGGGGATGGCTTATTCCACACCATTCCAGGCATATGAGCCAGTCTTACACCATCAAAGATCTGAGTTCCTCTTGCCTAAAATTGACCTTTAACAGACCAGACTAATACCAGCTTAACTTACCTTCCAATACTCATTGTTATAGACTTGTGAAGATTATATTGCTTCGCGAAATGAGTTTACAATGTGAACAATTTCATGTTTTTTTGTCACTGTGAAAGTCTACAAAAAGATTGCCAAAATATATGACTAGCTTCATCACAAAATGTGTTATGTGTAAAATTATATATCCTTAATTGTTCCTCCATTACATCCAAAAGAAAAAATCTTCAAAAGCTTTAAACAATTTTTCTGCAAAGAATATCTCACAAAAATATTTGCGATCGAATCTTATATACAATTTTGAGATTTCCTGATTTTAATTTCTCATGCTTTAGAGTTGGAAGGATATAAATGTAAGTGTTTCCCTTACTGGCAACCCACTATATTGACCAGGGGTTGCCAGATAGGGAAATACTTGCACTTATAACCTAAACAGATTTTGCAAAGTTAATTATCCAGATCCAGGAATCATGCATAAGACATTTTGTGATGAAGCTCCTCATAAATATAAATTTTTCTGCTGAAAGGAATACAAGACCAATGGCTTGAAAATTACTAAGTTCCATAGTTGACACAGTGGCCAATTGGTTGAGTAGTAGTAGTAGTACAAACATGCTTTGAAATAAGAGATGCTGCTTTAAAGAAAAAACTCTGTTGTTTATTACATTGTTTGTCATGTTATGTTTGGTGCTTTAGATGAATATATGAACACAGTCTATGAGATATGTATGTTGTGTATATGTTATTATTTATATGTGAATAAGATTATTTTGACAAACTTGTACAAGCCTAATTACATGAATGTGTATGTAACTAGGTCACAATGTTGATATATAAATGTGTGTTATCTGTCTTCATTTATTTTCTGACAATATTGTGCAATCACTGTTCAGTATTCCCTCTATGAATCCCCAACCTGGGGAAAGTCAAGAGGGTCGGTTTGTTGGCAATTTAAAGAGAGTTTTTAATAACAAAAAATGTTGGCGGTGGGCGGTTTAACGCGGAATATATGACTTTATATAGATAAACTTTTGGGATTTGACAAAAAACAGGTGGTCGTCGAGGTTGGCGGTTTATGGAGGGGCGGTTCAAAGAGGGAATACTGTACTTGTTTTTAGAGATCTTAATTTTACATATGTATTCATTAATACTCCATGTAAGCAGACGGTTATCTTAGATTTTTTTAATTTTTATATTTCACTGCAAAAAACAAAAGTAGACATGGGCTTTTACTCCTGAATTTTGTTTTCAATTGTCAACATTTCATACTCTAAAAGAATATCATTGTGGTTAGTCCTTTTCATATTTCTTTGAGTGTGAGTTTATCAAAATTGGGACGTTTCTGGGTGAAGCATCACACATGACACAGATTTTTATTCTAAGTAAACATTAAAGGCATTAAAGAACCATTATAACTTTGTAATTTTTTCCAAGCAATTCTTTTAATTTTTTCAACAAATATGTGTTGCAGTTGAGATCTTAGTCCTCTCATATTTAACATTAAAACAACAAAATCAGATGTTTTCAAGTGAAAAGGGTGATTTTCTACAAAGAAATCTATTCTTGTGGCAAAGGAAAGGAATGCAAAATAAAGTTCAGAATTTCATATCTTTACAGTTTTTTCTCAGAATTAAAATCAGTGACAATGTGTCACCTTTCTAAGGATGTGTCACATATTGCCTTCAGATGTCATCAGAACATTGTCGAGATAAACAGCTTAGAATTTCACACAATTTTGTTATGCCACTGGTCGCTATATGTTTTACTGCAAAAATGTATGCATTTTATTTGTTTGTTTGTTCACTTTGAGCAATATGTTAATAAATATTGCATGTACACTATCGGGCAAATGTTCTTACACTCTCTTTTTAACAGTTATAAAAACATAATTATGGAAAAATATTGAAATTTAGTTTAGCCAAACTTTTATGTAAACCTTGTTCGCATATATTTAATTTTTAAAGAAATGATATGGTTAACTGTGATCATGAGTCATTACTCAAAAGTTGGTAGGGGTTATATTGAAAGGTCACTAAACAGTGTAATTAAGGTTTTACGAATATGTGTTGACCAAAACTTATTTAAGTCAATGTAACCAAATATAAAAAAATTGAAAGTGAAAACACAAGCTCACAACAACTTTAAAAGCCATGTTTTGTGTCTAAAAAGTTGACACACTGTTTATGTTTTATTTAAACAAACACACACTTTAACATGACAAACTCTAACATGACATACTTTAACATGATATACTCTAACATGACGTACTTTAACATGACATACTCTAACATGACATACTGTAACATGACATACTTTAACATGACATACTTTAACATGATATACTTT
>JAUUEB010499783.1:0-10376 GCA_032362205.1 Clione limacina
ACCTATGTACATCCTTTAATCTCTGATTGCATTGCCTTTGCTTGACAAAACCAGACAAATAAACCCTTGTCTTCATCATGAAACGAACTTTCTTACCAACTATCATTTTATCTTAACATACAGACTATACACTAATTATAAGTCTCTGTTAGGGCATACAGACTCCACACACAGTCTATACACTAATCATACGTCTCTGTTAGGATTAGATTCATTTTCCTGCCTAACAAAGAGGATTTGTAGATGCATGCATGCACTAATTAGGAAATATTCTTTGCATGTGCCGTAAGTTCCATATACACATACAACAATAGCCATTTAATTGAAATTTCAATTCACAGGTGTGTCAGACAACCACATCCAGATTTCTTGTCTGGCACACTAACTCCTCAGTCATCATGCCTTCATGAAAATTGTATATAAGTAGATGAAAACAAAAATGTTGAAAATATGTAATACTTTTTATTTGTCTTTCTTCAACAGGAAACATGCAATATAGGATTATTATGAACAAATGAGTAATGCAACAACACAGTGGTACAGGACATACAGATCAATAAAAAGAGACGCTCACTTGTCTTTTTTGTATAATTTGCCATCATTCCAAACCATTTTCAAAATAATTTTTTTTTATTAAAAACGTTACATAGCCAAATGTTCCTCGACTTACTTTACATCTTATCAGCCCTGTTAAGCCATTATTTATTTGGTAAAGCTATGACCATTGCACTACCATTATTGCTTAAATAAATAGCCTATTTGGGACTTAGGCGACACCTAACACACAAAAAAGACCCCCTACCACTATGACCATTGCACTACCATTATTGCTTGAACAGCCTATTTGGGACTTTGGCGACACCTAACAAACAGAAAAGACCCACTATCACAAGTAGGAAACAAAACATAAATTGACAAGGTATTTGAAGAAAAGTTTGTATCTTCCCATCGCATTCTTACAAAAACTTGAGTGTTTTTAGCCTCTGTATTGGCAAACAAAAGGGGAGGATTTAAACTGTGCATTGTGAAAATCCTATTTCAATGAAAGGCTTGACAGTTTCTCTCCTTGGTGGGGTCTCCCTTGTGTTTCCATTATGAGCTAGCTACCTCAGGCTGTTGAAGTTTCAGACTGAGGCTCAGTAAAATGCTGGAAGCAATCGCTACCTGGAAAACACTTGAGATCCTATACTCTCTTTCCCCAGTTTTTATATTGCTAAACATGCTCCTTCTGCCTTTTTTCATAGTTTTCTGAACGCTGTCTATCTTTTTACCCAGTGTAACCCTTTTAAGTAGGGGCAATACCCTTTTGTTTTTAAATAATTCTCCTCAAATTCTTTGATAAAATGGAACAGGTCTCTTAACCTGTTGGTGTGACGAATGGTGGATGGGTTGCGGATGGGTTATATATGAACCTTATTTAAAAATAAAGATAAGCCAATACTTTAATGACACAAAAGTAAAATGTTCATATTATCAGGATAAAGAAAGGAGTAACACTGATAACCCTAGTTGTAAGAGTTATCAGTGTTACAACATTGATTTAGTTCATAGCCGCTGAGCACTACGATAGTCCTCTCAACTCTATCTAATAGAACTACTTATATGCATTTGAACTAAGAATTAGAGGAATTAATTTGTTACATTATAAAAAAGCATTTTTACCAAAATCATAACACATTCAATTTTTGTCATAATGATGTTATCAGTGTTGCAGTGTAACAACTATCTATTATGAACAAAATGTCTCAAACTTTTATTCTGTGTCTATTATTGTCAATACAAGGTTAACTGTCCAAATATAGCTGTTTACAATGATTTGGAAAAATAAATCTTGTCATGTATGTTACACTTATAAATATTGTTACAAGAATTATCAATGTAAAAATTGTCACACATAAATTTAAGTTATCTTTAAGGAATTTCACCCATAGCCTCAGATAGGTAAACCTTCAATCTGTAAGGTAAAGCCTTCATTTTTCATTAAACCATATGATTATGGGGATAAATGGATTTCTTTCAAAAAGCTACACTGATAACAAGAATTTGTTACATTTCCCCTGTCCCTGACTTGCACTCCTTACTCTCCAGCATAAATTGAAATTGTTCACCCATGCCATATCAAAATAACACCAGCTCTTTGTTTATGTATGTTTATGTAAGGTTTTACAGTGCTATACAAGCTCTCTCTCATATCATCATTATATTAAGAAAGGTTTCATCATTACATATATTATAAATCTGCATTTTAAAAATAAACCATAGTATGGAAAACAAATATTTCACAAAATACAGACATGTCTCCATTATCACACTCAAATATCCAGCAGGAATGAATGGGGACGCTTTTTTTTCTTTATACATGTATTACATATTGCAATTGGAGATCCTGACTCTGTGCAGCAAAATAGGGTACAATTGTTTAAAAATAATGATATTCACTGTCAAAGACATCATCAAATAAAAAAATAGCAATGAAAATGTAATAACAAAACAATCAAAGCAATCACAGCTACCCATGAACAATATCTAAAGCAAACGCGTGCTCTAACGTTTAGAGTGGCGCTTGCAGAAAGATTTCACGTCCGCTACCAGGGCTACCGTTATAGATGTAAACAACAAGAGACTTCAGATCTTTCTGCAGAAAGATCTTGGCCGATGCTGATATATTTCAGTTTTATTGGAAATTCCAAGAAATGAAACATGTTGAACAAGAGTAATGCAATATTTAATAGACGTCGCAACTAGAAACTTGCAGAAACCTTAGGCTCTGCACGCGGGACGCTGAAAGGAAAAATATTATCTGACGCTGGTTTATTTATACAGGCGAGTATTAATACTCTACAGAGGTTAGGGCCTGATTGACATGTCTCAACCTCCCACGCAATGCCTGAAGGTCAAATGGGATGCTGGTAGTCGTTCGTGTCGTGCCCATCACTACCATATCATTCCGTACAGACTGATAATATTGAAGGTTTTAGATAATGAAAATTGTGAACATTTAATCAAAGGCATATATTATGCAGGTATTATGATCCACTGCCATCTTATAAAATGCTTATAGTAAATCTCAAAAGTTACAATAACATTGCATTAAGAATACACCAAAAAATTAACTTTGGAGCACCAAACATTCAAGAATTTTCTTTGATATTTGCATTACAAAAACAACCAATTTATTTTTTATAACAATTAAAGCACAACATTATATAACATTACAAGGCTGCACCACATATGTACGATATCAAAGATTGCTCTCATACCTCCAGATTTCACATCCTGTCTCATTACTGACCTTTCATGTTGTTAACGGATGTTAAACCATATAAATCAAATACAAATACAGTAAAACAAGCTTAAACCTATTTTTATGAAGCATAATTTTGTTATGATTAAAATAAATTTCACATGACATATGGAAGGAAAGCAACTATATCTTTTTCTGACCATTTTACACATTTTTACTTAAGACATACAGTCCAGTTGCTTAAATGGAGCTTTTTGGGAGCACAAAAAAAGAGATTTGAGATTGCAGTTCTGAAATAAAGGGACGCAGCTATATTTATGTATTAGTAGTTTACAATTTATTGTTTACATCCCTTTTTTTATATAAGCAGCCATAATTGTTATTGTAGATGATAGGTTGCGGGGGACATCAAACACAAACTAATGATCCCACACAAACATTGTTCCAATAAAACATAAACAGGTGATTTATCTGTTTATTTAAGTTCAAGGGTGTTTCTTGATAAAAAAATAAAAGAGGGAGAAATAAGGAAACACATCTTTTTTGATCCAATTAAGTGCACATTTGACGTAACTGTGTGCAGTTTAAGCAAGTTTTACTGTATACAAATTTAAGTATCATCCATTGTTTGCACATGCAGTTAACATTTAGCTGAAGATCACACAACTAATGGAATAGCATGAGTAAGTAAATATAAGTATAAGTTACTAGGGGTCAAGATATGATATAATTAAGGCCTGAGGGTATGTCTTCTTTTCTGTTACAATAGAACTGAAGTCCTCTCCACAGGCAAAAGTCAACTGTTGTATGTGGCTTTCTTGGGCCTGTATGCGATTAGTCGGACTACATGCCATATGATAGCAAAATATAGTACTTGGTATAAAAAAGGTTTTATCCATAGCTCAAAGTATCGATTTAGGGTGTTTGGTGTTACCACTCTTGTCTGATGTCATAGCAATATATATAGCGCTTAAATGACCTCTTTGAGTCGATAGCGATGTAAAACCCTACATTGATATGATTAAATCCATGGTTTAATAGGCACTTATATAGCATTATCCCTTTGGAGTAAGCTCTTTTACCCCGACAGGCACACTTGAGACAAACCTGGTACATTCTCAGCTTCCTGGGAAGTATACAAGGGACCAAGCCTGTTAGGCGCATCTCCTTAGCAATCTTAGAACTGAGAGGCACTGAAAAATCATCATCGCTTGAGGGATTTGATCCCGTCCTGGTGACAAGTCACATGACGGCTTTGTTTCAAACCTGACTGTGCTACTGATTCTCCTACAGAGCCCCTTTGATTAGGGTAATTCTTTTTAAAAGGAACCTTCACATATTCCTCATATAATTCATTCTAGGCCTGAGGGCATGGCTTCTTTTCTGTTAGAATAGAACCGCAGTCCTCACCATAGGCAAAAGTAAACTGTTACATATGGCTTTATAAATTAGCCTGTATTGTATTATACTTGTCTGATGCCATAGCAATATATATAGAGCTTAAATGACCTTTTTGAGTCGATAGTGCTGTAAAATCATACATAAATAAAATAAATAATTTATTCTGATTCTTATAAGCAAAAACAGTGTTCTCAGGTGGCTATATCATAACCATATGGCGAATTCTCAAAGCTAGTTTCCATCATTTGGTAGTTTTGTTAATGTTTCTGGTCTAAGCGTATAATATCATTTAAAGTTAACCTTTAAACGGTTCATTAAAAATTCACCAATAACCAAAAGTATATTTTTTTCAATTTGAAGCAAAGGAAGAAAATGTTTAATTTGTCCACAAACGCATTAGAAAAATCAGCTTAGATCTTGATGATAGAATAAAAGCTGCGCCAAACTAAGTCACTGTTGGCACTATTTTTCGTTGTTGGCTGCATATTAATGAAAGTAAAATGTGTGGTGTTGAAATGTGATTTTTTAACATTTTATTGTAAAGTTTAAGTCTTGTGTCTGGCAATACACTTACACCAATTTGTTCAAAGCATTCATTTTATCCAAATTGTTAAATGCACATTACTTGGGTTTGTTACATCCACTTGAATTTTTAATTTAAAGGAGTTAATCATTATCTATTGCTCTCATTCTAAATAATAGTAGTTCCTAACAGTTTAAATGTAGACATGATTCAAGAAAAAAACATTTCACATTAAAGAAAACTTTGTCATTTACATAGCACTATATAACAGTGTCCAATGAACATTCTTCAAAATAAAGCTCAACAAAACGTTGATTTACAAAGATTAATGAAATGAAAGATGAACTCCTAAGGTTCATGTCAAATGGTTTGAAGTAGGAGACAGAGATTGGTTTTGTGAATGTGTTCTTTCTTAAGATAAAGGCTCATGCTTAGTTTAATTAAATAGATACTGACCAAAAACGCTGTAATTAGTAACATTTAATGAAATCACCAATACAGATACCATCAAAGGTATTAATTGTTCATACTACTATGATGCCTCTTGCCTAATGAAGTATTGTCTTTCACAGACTTTGACAAAGAGTGGGATGTCTTTTTCCTTTTCTTACTAGGATACTGGTCAGCATTATCAATGTCTGCTATTGGTTCCTTAACTGTAAAACTAGATCCTATAGGTAATGAGCCACCATCCACACTCCTTGAACTACAACCCTTTCTATCATATTTCCTACGTGGGTTGTTAACATGAATGTATCCAGACCCTGTAGATGTCTGCTGATACTCACTGAAACATGTAGCAAGGGCAGAGGCTAATCCTGTGTTTACACTGCTATTCAGCTGGCGTTTTAGCCTAGTTACTAATGTGTCTACAGGCCCATCCAAAGTCTCAGGATCACGAGCAGCACGCTCATTTAGTTTGCTTACCAAACTAAGTAACTCATTATCCCTTTCCTCCCGAGACTTACCAGACATAGTCTTAGCCCCAGAGCACTGAACTTCAAATGATGCATTACGGTCTGAGCCTGCTATCACTGTATCTACTTCTGAAACTAATAATGATGCATTACGGTCTGAGCCTGCAATCATTGTATCTACTTCTGAAACTAATAATGATGCATTACGGTCTGAGCCTGCAATCATTGTATCTACTTCTGAACTATCTTCTGTGCTCTGCGGTAACATGTGATGATCGTCAATAGCGACATTGCCATCAGGAACCATGTCATTGGGTAATTTGAACCACCCATCAGGTGCGGTCAGTCCAGTGGCTATTGTGTAGAAGCGGTTTTTTTCATCTTCTCCTAACACAGGTAGTAATGATTCTTGGAACTGGGCCTCAGGAAACTTAGCATGAACTGCAAACATGTGTTTGCAGAAAGCCCCAGAGGAGCCTGCTTTACAGGAACACATACCAAAGAGGATATCTATAAGATGATTGTCATTGCCTTCCTTAGTAATAACAAAAGTAAAATCTGATACTTGAACAATAGTATCAGCTGGTATACTTAGACTGCGCTTTTTTGCCTTTTTGCATTTAAAATTTTTGGGCTGATCATTTTTGGTCTGTATCTGTTTCAGAATGCTTTGAACAAAATTGACTGATAATGCGCTTGTTACACATTCTGTGAGATGCACAGCATTAAAACATCTTTGACGCCTGAGAACACTGTCTTTGAGTCTTCTAAATGCACACTCAACAATATTATTTGTATCTTGACCCCTAGTAAAAATTTCTGTTCTAAATGGAATAGCCCAGTCTTCTTTGTCCTTCAGCATCTCTCTGTAATGTTTAGCCACATTTGGGTAGGACATCATCAAGGGATCCTCAAATGTCTTTTTGACGATCTCCTCAAATTCTGTCTTGGAGTCAGCATGTATCATCCCTAGTGGGTAGAAGACAAAAATTTATGTTATGTTCATCAAGTATAGAGTCGTTGTGAATAGAAAAATTTTAATCAAGCAATGAATTGTATGTCAAGGATTATCATGCATTATATGCAATAAACCATAGTTCATCAATTAAGACCATAAATTCATCAATTGCTCAATTATTATTGTTTATATATTTAAAAGTCTTCTGGAATGATTAAAAAAATTGGTACTAAATTAGCCGTGGTTGTTAGAATGTGTATAAAATCTGTTCAATGTGACCAAAATTGATTCAATGTGCTTTGATTTGACTTATGATCAACTATCATAACAATTCAAAAAGTAATGATTTTCATATTTAAATAAATAGGCATTTTTATTTAGTTTTTTGCTATATAAAAGTCTACATGACTTTTATATAGCAAAAAACTCAATATGGCCTTAATCGCTGAGAAGAATGTTCAAATTAAAAAAGGTTCAAAATGCTTATGTTATGGGCCTACTGGGTGATATGACTTATTAGGGTAGTATTTTCAACCCTCTAAGTTGACTATAGCCAAAAGTCACCATGACCCCCAGAAACGACCCACTGTGCATAGTCTTTAATTTTTGCTTCTATAGTCAGCATTATGTCAATCTTTCTCCTGTTGATGGTTCTACTTCCATATTTTCTTGCTCATTCATCCTCATCATTTATAGTCGTGTGTCTATATTTGTAGTCATATGTCATATGAACTACGTGGGTTTGACTTAATACAATGCAAGCGTTAAATCTTGTGACATCGCTGGAATAAGGCGTTTGGTCCTTTAATCCATGACTTGGGAGGACGGCCCTTCCATAAGCAGCAGGGTACTTCCAGTTTTGGACTCTCTTTAGCCTATATTCTTGGCAGACTAACACAAATTCATTTTTTACTAGTTTTGTGTGATACATCATGTAGGAGACAACAATAAATTGTGAAAATGAACATTGCTGCTCATGATGAAAAATAAAAATATTCAAGGTATTCTTACGGGACAGAGGCTTCAGGAGATCTGGCCGATCTTCTTTTTTCACCATAGCCTTCTTTGACAAAAGCCATCGCCAGCATGCTTGCTTCACATGAAAGATGCATTTAAGCCTCCTGGCATGAGGCCACACTTTGCTGATAGCATTTCTCTCTGCATCACTGTCATCAGTCATAAATGCAGCTGGCCCAGTCTTGCTATCTCTGCTAAAGAAGCAATCATCTTTATCAGGTAGAAGATCCTTTAAGATTTGCAGTCCAGAGGCAATGGCTTCAGTTGACTCTGAACTTGAAATGAACACACCAGCAGGTAGTCCACCAACAGTTGAGTTTGTCATCATCAGGAATACTTTATTTCCGTATCTGAAATATTTAAAAAAAAGTTAGTCCTGTTATATAAAGAACATTTCTGCTCCTATATCAATCACCTCTACTTACTCATATAAATTGCCATTATTTATATCAAGTTTAATCATTTTATTCTCCTCATAACAATCTATATTTATATTTTCCTTTGAAGATCACATAATAATTATTAGTACTTGTGTTAGCAATCGCTCTTTGTTGATAAGAATACATCATTCAGCTGAAGAAGGTCAAAAGATCCTGCTGAGCTTCAATCCACACCTCTAAGGTAAATGTCTTAATCGTTCAACTTAGTACAGAACTTAATTGGAAACTTCAAAATTTTCATATGTGAATATATTTATTTCTAAAAACATTATTGTGAGAAATTTAAGTATTGAAAACAGGTCTGCCTCTTTTTCTCTTCACTTCTATCTTTCCTTGAAAAACACTTTGTTTGAGATCAGTATTGGCGTTTCGAAGTGCATGACCGGCATATCTCAACATTCTTTGACGTACCATAGCCAATACCCTCCGGATCACCCCAAGCTCATCCATAACATATTCATTTGTACGTTTATCTGTCCATCTCACTCTTTACAGCCTCCTGTAAAACCACATTTCAGCTGCCCCAAACTTTCTATTATCTGCTTTCCTTTGGGTCCATGCTTCACTACCATACAACATGACAGGCCATACTAGACATCTTAACAGCTTTATTTTGAGATTTGTTGCGATGCTATGGTCTTTCCAAATGTTGTTAAGCTCTACCATTCTACTCTTGGCCATTCCTATTCTGATCTTTATGTCTTTAGTGCATGACCCATCGTTTGATTTGACAGAACCCAAATATTTGAAATCAGAGACATTTTCGAGATGCCCCTTTTTTAGTATCACTGTTCTTCATAAGCGTCATTCCCGGTTACATAAGCATTTTAGTTTTTTCGGCATTCAGTTTGAGGCCTGCCTTGGTTCCAACCGCGTCAACTCTGTAAAGTATCCTTCTCATGTTGGTTATGTCGTCTGCCAGCAAAGCTGTGTCATCTGCATACCGTAGATCTGTGAGGTCCAAATGTTTACACCCGTACCTTCAATGTCACCCTCTCTTATAATTTGCTCAGTATATATGCTGAACATCCGTCCCCTGCTTACCAGGACTTGCTTGCTGGAGTTGATGATTAAACAATTATTAAACATATTAAGATAAAACTCTTTAAAAAAATTATTAATTTTAAATTAAACTAATAATATGCACTGGTTTTGTATCCATCATCTGATGATTTTATGATTCATGTTTCAGTTGCAATTTAAATGATATAGAGGTCATTTAAGCGTGATAAATCAATCAATTCTCTTGACTTATCTGATATCTACAACTTAATAAATGGACACAATGTGGAATCTATCTTGTTAGGGTATCTATTGACAAACCTTTCTACGTTTCCTGTGGAGTCTAAAAAAACCAGCTCCCCACATTGCTGAATTGTCTCAAGGACCCGGCTCATCAGAGGGTCAATAAATCCAACTACAAAGCCATGAGTAGTGTCTGCTTTCCAGAGAATGTTGTTGTCCTCACAATAATTCTTGATAGACAATATCAATTCATGTTGACTGAGTTTCCCAGCTAGACGTCCATATTTGCCAGTGTTAGACTTGTTAAAAATACTGTATCAGAAAGAAAATAAATCATATTTTATGCTTTTTGAAAGAGGGCGGCTGGAAAAACTTTGTGGGTTCAACCCGTCAATGGACACATTTTTCAAGGTTAAAAAAATGTATAAAGATATCCTGGAATGTGGTTGGTGCATACCACTCGTGCAAACAGATTTCATAATCAGAACATCTGTTGGGCAAAAAAACATGAGTGTGTTTAAAGCAGTATGCTAACGCAAAATTAAAGACCACCCCTTTGACATGAACGGAAACTGTTGAATTTAAAAATGTCATATACAACACTGAAGTTGTGAGCATAAATGGCTCAAAA
>JAUUEB010499805.1:0-10376 GCA_032362205.1 Clione limacina
TTCCAACATTTAAGCGACAGGAACACTGGGTGTGTGTGTGTGTGTGTGTGTGTGTGTGTGTGTGTGTGTGTGTGTGTGCGGGTGATGTGTGTTGTGTGTTGTGTGTTGTGTGTAATTGGGATCGTCGGTCCTGCCAATAATATTAATTGTAAAGACAATAAACACCTTTAGTGAACAGTAAAGCCTTTTTGAGGCACTGTGGATTTACCCGTTTGTAGGGATTAGTGAACAATGAAATATATTGGCCCAAGAAGACATGTATAAATAAAGCATACTAGAATAATACTTGACTTTTCGCAACTTGTAAACAAAAGAAATATCGAAGCGTATTCATTCTCTTTTCTCGCATTTGTAAATTTTCTGACATCCAATTTTTTTTAATTCATACGTTTAAACGAAAGATATTCTTATCTGTACTTATAAATCAATCTTATTTAGATGGTTTTGATGTTTCTATTCATGAAAAAATTGTCCCTTTTCTCCTCATGTTTGGATAGTGTATATCCGCACAAAAAGAGTACCTACACTCGCTGGAATAAAAAAAAAACGGTTT
The DNA here is from genome assembly GCA_032362205.1 of Clione limacina. Taxonomy (NCBI): domain Eukaryota; kingdom Metazoa; phylum Mollusca; class Gastropoda; order Pteropoda; family Clionidae; genus Clione; species Clione limacina. The sequence goes on from JAUUEB010499805.1 coordinate 554, forward strand.
AAATAACAATAGCAAAGATGTATTTGTATTTTTCTCCTCTCTTGGGAGTTATAGTGTTGGAATGTGTAATGCTGAAACAATTGTTTCACTCAAACCCTTCAGGTTTTCGTAAAACAATAGTCTCAGCGTTACACATTCCACCACTGTAAGTCCTCAGAGGAAAAAAATACAAATACACCATTGCCTAATTGTTATCATTGTCAAATATGCTGTTAAGTTGTTAAACTGTTTTATAAGAACTCGAAGTGATTTATACGACTTCCAGTTAAATACTATTAGGTATTGACTACTAATTCTTTTCATCTCCAACGTGGTAAAACCTAGCCTTGACCACAAGTACATACATGAATATATACAATCATAACTTTTATTTCATTTGAATTCTTGTAACACTGCTTCTTTTCAAACACGATATATGTAATGTGGCTTTTAAATTTACTTGATAGATTCAGGTTGACAAAAAAGAGATAAATTGATTCTATGATAGCATATAGTATTGTCGTATAGAATTAGGGTATCATATAGAAAAAGAGAGATAAAAAACACAATGGGATTGTAGCATTAGAGACCTGACGCGACTATTACAAGGGTCTACACCACTACAACCAATAAGCTAACCAACTATTTGTACATCTACCGACAATGATTTTCTATCAGTAAGGCAAGAAGTGAATACAAAATTGAAATATTTATTATATTTCAAATCGATATTTTTTTCGTTTTGTAAGCAACACAATATCAATATTTTGCTGCTTTATCCGATGGTTAATCAATATTCAGACAGAAGTAAAGTTTTCAAGTGATACTTATTCAGTATATAGAGCACATGAACAAATATGTTTTAGCCATATTCTGGGTGTAAAAATCAAAATAAAATGTTCGTGACTATATACTATTGTATATAATGAAATACAAGTCCCTAATACATGATTTTGGAAATATTACAGCCTAAATATTGGCCAGTTCTTTCTGCCATACCAAACTAACCAAAATGAAATTGCCTGAACAAAAGGATCATTGTCTTGTTGATAGTTGGGGGAAAACGTTTTTGTTTGGATAAGACAACATTTAAATTGCAACTTTCCTATCTTTGTTTGACAAGTTACGCCTGTTTGTTTATCGTTTAGCCGGGGCCGTATCTCACACCCGTCAATCATGCGAATAGGAGAAACTATTTCGACATTGATGTTAAACGAATCACAGAAATGCTAAATTTTCTTTGGGTTGAAGAATGCTATTGGAAAGGACAGACGATTTATTTATATTATCAAAAAGCATTTGAGCAGTTTATTGAATTTTGATATCTTAAAGACTCTTGTAATATTTCAAAATCACATCAATTTGGTTTATATTTTTGAAGTATCAGTATTGAACACATTCGACGGTCATTAATTTTGGCTTCGAGATGAAAGACTACTTTTGCACTGTTTCATAGTGTGCGTGCTTCTGTGGATTGGAAAGAGTCATATCATAGCTGCTGTAGATAAGCTCAATGGACTGTGGAATCTAGCTGATCAGTGACTGAACGACATTACGTTGATGTCAGTATCCACATTTATATTTCTCTACGCCATTGTTTGACTAACTTGTCTTCCAATGTTCCATCAAGTTGAACTAAATAATAAAGGGCAGAATGAGTAGCTTTGAGAGAAAGTAATAAGGTGTTTTAATAACGCCTTGATCTGGGCTACAGATGAGGTCAATTTATGAAGACATGTTGGGATGTGACAGAATAATCCTTGTTAGGCTCAGGAGGTGATATTAGGTTGTTAACACAACCGGTCTTAATGGTTCGGGTAAGATGTGAAACTGTCGCAGGATTAGATGTTTCATTGGTTTGACGATAGACAAACATTGAAGCTACAATTTGTGATATTTTAGGTTATCATGTTGGCTTATTGGATGAATCTGCACTGTTCTTTATGCATATATCTTGATATTATTATCATACCAACAACGGATAATATGTGATTGTCTTGTCGCTTTTGTCTGCTAATATTGTGGTCATTTTCTTTTAAAAATTAGACTCTAAGAAAACAAGGAAATATTATATTATTATCAAACTATTTTGCTAATCCACATATTAAAGGTATGTATGAAATGCAAAGTTCAGAATTTTTTATAAATTTTAAGTGTTTCATTTATATCTTAAACGACAAATATGATGTTGCTTTAACTTTCACATAACGACTGTAACATCAAGTCAATACCCGATAAGTTACTTAAATCGTTCTTATTTTATTGATGTGCTTTGGTGTTGGATGACCAGCTTTAAAAACTAGTTAAATATCTAACATTTGTCTCATATGTATAATGGAGCTGAATAAAATGTATTTAAAGTCTACTTTAAGTCGAAAAAAAATTAAAATGACAGCGAAGCTATTTCGATAAAAACGATAAAGGGCACAACCGTTCGTTAAAGAAACAATATAGGATTAAGTCTATGACGATAAAGATTTATTCTTACTGTACATTGATTTACATATGTTTGGTGAGATATCTAGCAATCAATAGCTTTTTGGTTAAAATTTTGATTGCCGCAAGACATTTTTACAAACCCCATTTTTGGCTTAGTTTCTTCATAGAAATAGTACACATTTAGAAAAAATGCAGATGTTTGATTGTCTGAATAACATTCAAGCTAACTAAATAGACAATGAATCTCTTTCGTTTTTAAGCAAATGAAAAAAAACTAATGAATAAATCTAATATTATCAACACATTAGTAAGTCAGTTGGATCTGACTCACTTTTGTATGTGACGGCAGGTGCGTAGCCAGGGGCATGGGGGAATTTCCCCTCCCATTTGATAAAACGTTTCAAAGCGCTTTGCATTGCAAGTTGTCCCTCTTTCAGATCCTAACTACGTGCCTGTGTGACGGTTAACGAAGTATGTAGGTTACTTGATGAGTGCGAAATGCAGATAAACAATTTGAGAAACGATTTTGTTCCAATCAGCTGATTATCTTGATTATTTTGCTGCTAACTTAGCACGCAATAAATAACAAGAAATTGCTTCAAAAGTCATGTGCTGATAGTGAAATTTCGAACACACAAAAAATCTTATCCAAACAATTTATTAACAGTAGGTTAGCATGGATTTAGATATATTAAGAGTGTTTGCAATAATACATTTTTAAACACGGAACAGCAAAACGTGTAACATGAACATGATTTTCTTGTAATGATCCAAGGGTCGTGCATCATTAATCGGAAATGCATCGTACTTCTGTTTAATATTAAACAACGCTTACACTTCCGTCAAATGATGCACTCATGAATTGTTTTTTTAATCTTGTGTATCAATCTATACCAAATAACTGACTAAGCAGAATAACCGTCACTAGTCAACCGACTATTTTATCTTATTTTTGTTGTTGTTATGTCATTATATCAAATCAAAATTTATCACTTTGTGTCCGTGTTTATTTTTTTTATCTTCAACCTTATATCGTTTCTTTTTGAAAGTGTTATTTAGGCCAGGATAATGTGTAGATACAAATAATCGGGTTGACATATAAAATATAATTGTTTATATAAAAATAGCATAACGGTATTTAGTTGACCATTCAACCCAGTCGTGTATCATTCCAGCCCGGATACCCCATCGAAGAAGTTGTGCATCATTTATTGCTTGAATGAAGAAACTAACTACTGGGAAACCCTTATCGGTAGATTAATGACATCCGTTAAACGTTTGGGTTTCAAGTTTCCAACTATTCATTGATCTACGGAACGTTGCTCTGTGATCTTACGTAGGCTTCTGGAACTTAAGCTTATTCATCTGGAGATAGCTAGATTTGTGATAGGAAATTGAGTTGATACCGAGTATCGAATGAATCTATGTCTTTGTATCAAAAGGTTTCAATCTTTGGTGCTGGGAAATCACTGCACATTTATAGCTTTGATATTAGATAGCATTGAAGTAATCGTGTCTTGTAAATGTTTCTGGTGTCTTATTTATTAAAGATGTATCAACCAAAAGGCGTCATTATGTGTCTGTGCTGTATCTTCAAATAATACAGCGAAGTGACCTTATTTTGAATCCATACGCTCTGTCATAGTTGTGACATTTGAACTCATCTTAATGCATATGCAACAGTTAAGTTGCTCAATGGCCCTAAAGTAAAGGTCATAGGATTAAGGACCATTATACGTTTTCATCTTTTTTCAACTCGAATCTCTTGATCTCTGCTCTTCCTGGTGTTATTTAGCATTAAGGTTACACGAGTGAACATTGAACAAATATTCACAGGATTATTGTGTTACAAAAGTCATAGCTCTCGACATATACATTTAGATAAGGGAAATTAAAAGACATGAAATCAAGTAAAATGTCATTTAACAAAAAACATTGAATGTTTGCCCTGCAGACTAATTTATATTTCCGAAGAATTTTGGGTCCTTGGTATTGATGTTTGTTTGTCCAAAATTTCTTTTTTAACTTGAAAAAGTAAACTCATCCGCTATGTTTGTTTTACCCTTTAGTAGGATCTTTAAGATGAAACTGTGCAGTTGGCCGAATTTGCATTTTTTGAGAAGCATGACACAATTACTTGTTAATTATGATCTTTATACTGTCATCAATATGTGTTTTCCTAATAATTCTTTATGATGCACTTGACTTTGACTAGTTTCTCTTTTTTTATTTCGTTCATCAGCTATAAATTTAAGTATTTTTAGTTTTGTATAGCTAACTGATTTTGTGGTAGCAACTGTGTTGCTCAAGTTTTTTGTTAACGCTTTGGTGTTTATTTTAATTAAACAACGTTCTCAACCCAAATTAAGAAAAATAAGATTATCTGTCCATCTATATTGTCAAGTAACACAAGAGCTGTGAAATTCAATAATCTCCTGCATATTCTTAATATCTCTGTACAGTAACAGTCTACTAGCATTATCATTTGCCAAAGACTACACTGTTTTGTCCAATTGGTTTTCCTGCAGGCGTGTGTGGAATTAAATGAATGAAAGGAAAACATTATATTATTATGATTTTTTTAAAGCGCTTATCCGTCCGAAAATGTCACCAGGTGGAAGACCGAATAAACGCTGGTTTCACAGTCAACTAAATACTTTGGATCTCGGTTAATTATCATTGTGTAATGGAAAACAAATTAGCATCGTTTAAGCACACAATGTCGTTAGCGTTCGTATAACTATTTTTTGGGCCTATTCTTCGTCTTCAATCAGGTAAATATAGTTCTTATACAGCTAATCGTGTCAGATTGGCAGTAATTCCTCCGTCTGCTCGGCGTCTGATGACGACTTCTGATAGAGTGAGGATCTTTTAAAACAAAATAATTACCAGTTTGGCTTATCAATTAGGAATTAGGAAATACAGTTAACGTATACATTTCTGTTAAGACATATGCAGCAAATTTAGACAATTTGGTCAATCAATCAAATTAGGTGAAATGTTTGTAAGAACTTGTATTTAATATGGTTGATAGCAACGAAACATGTCACTGACTTGTGCAAACATGAGTAGTGCCTTCATAGTTCTAGCTTTTAGCTCTCACGATTGACTCAAATAAAACTTCTCAATCCTCTCTATGACAAAAGATGCTTACAAGATTATAGTTTCCGCTGTTGGAAATGTCTTACGTCTGCAGTCGTCATTTATCATTACAATATGGGTAAAATAAGATTTATACTGTACAATATCGGAAGTCTATTGTTTTAAATCTATAATTTGTCTACACAAATGTCCATGACACGTGCATAAATGAGCTCCTTATCATAATCTTCTTTATTTCATAGGTATAAGTGACTTAAAGAGAAAAAACTAGAGGTAAATATTTTTCGTAATAAAACACACGTGTAACAACACCTTGCACAGCAAAAATGAACTTATTGTGGGAATGATTTTTCCTCATTACGGGAAACCCCAAATTTCTTGCACATGAAAGAACATCTTCTGTAATCATAACAATGCAAAAAGACACACTGACATTGACCCCCATTTGCGCAAAAAGAATGTCATCAATGATTAGTGAACTTCCAATGTTCATTCTGTCTTCGCCTACATAGTTTGCGCACCATCATTTTACAGGAAGTAATGAGTTAGAGAACAAAATTGTACTTGTTACTCGGGTGCCGATATTTGGATTTCGTAAATGATCATTTAATTTAATTCGTTATTTCCTTAATTTCCTTTTTATTTCTACGAAGTAAATATTGTTTATTTTCGGTCAATCAAATCGGATATGAAATAAAATAAATACCACACTTTTAATTTTTTAGACGAAAATTATTGCTCTATTCGTGTTTAAAGACAAGTAATTCAAAGTCGCTTAAGCTCGTTCGAACACTACTTGACTCTAAACACTCAGAGGTCAATAATTTGCGCATCAAAAATTAGTCTTGTAATATTCACTATCTCTTAAACCTGAAGAAACGAGAACTAGATATTTTTTCTCAACAGAAGCTTATAACTCAAATTCCTATGATAACCTAGAGTATATTGTGATGAATTACATGGTGTAGCGAATGATGATTATTATACCGGAAGTCTTACTGTGAACACCTGAAGAGCTTGACATGTTATGCTGCTTGGCATATTATGCTGTCTTGGCTTGTGTGTGGCCTATTTCCCATTATTCCCATTGGGTCTCTATGACCCTAGTGCTATTAGTCTCCGACTGTGTTTACAACTTTGACCATATTGTCACAAATATAATTGTGTAGCTTTTTTTTGTATTATCTATGTTTAGCTCTAGGCTGACGTAATATTACTCACTCGTTCTAAGTCTTGTATTGATAGTTAGGCTTTGACGCTGTGTCCCCAGTTCCTATGTGTGAGGGTCCGTTGCTTGCCTGTCCCTTTGCGTCCCCGGGGATACAACGTACTGACAATTTGGGGCAATCACATTTTCAAATCCCGTTGTGTCCCCTTTCCGTTGTATCCCCGTGTCGTTACAACCCTTGTTACTATATATGAGGGTCCGTTGCGTCCGAAGTTACTATATATGAGGGTATCTTGCGTCCAAGGTTTTATAATGGTCCGTTGCGCCCTGGTGTCGTTGCAAACCCCACGCCAGTCTAAATCCCCCCTTTTTTGACCGCACCCCCTTATTTAAACTAATACACAACTGTGTTTAGCTCGCTGCGAACTTTCCCGCGCTCAAACCTATTTCAGTTATACTTAAACACAATCATGTCCAACTCGAAGCTAACTTTACCGCGTATACCCCATTTAAGTTTTAGAATTTGAAAATAAAATACATAACCAATTTATTAAACACTTAAAAAAGAAACGTAGAACATGTTTATCTATTGACAAAGTGGTATCATGTTTCACATATCATTCATTTTGACGGGCATCTTCTCGTCCTAAAAAAAACAAAAACGTAATATTTGACCAGTGTTAGTTAGAAAACATTCTCAGACTTTAGGTTCATATATATATATATTTTTGGTAATTTTTCAACGAAAGATATTATACAATTTGGTGCAAGGTAATATGATCAATATACGCAAGTTTTTCTTCTAGTACTTGAACAATACTTAGAAATCGATAAGCAAGCAGGATTCTGCTTTCAACTTTTGTTGTTAGGCACTGTGTATCCATGCGCGGGTTATACGCCATTTCGACAGGAAGTACATCCGCTTCTATCCAATAAAGATCCCATCTTATACAGGAAGTATGTGGTCAATTTTGACGCATCGATTCACTTTAGAAAGCCCGAGGACTTTGAGTTCATTAAGGGTAATATGTCAGATGGTATAGATAAGCATCATGTGCTCAATTAAAGAAATGTTGAATGAACTAGGAAACAGATAAAATGACAAAACTGAAGTTGTAGCTTGGCACAAGAAATATAATAACATCGTTGAAATTATACTGTGTGTGGTCTTGCTTTCATATTGTCAGACCTTGAGGATATAAATGTGTATACACGTCAATCTAAGTTATTGAAGAAATTACACATTTGATAATTGATTGACACCTTGCTATGAGTTATTTCTCTTTATGACTAGAACATAATAATATACTTTTTTTTACAGACGCAGTTTAAGATTATGCTCGAACTTGTTTATTTTGCATTTATTGCAGTTACGTGGATTTCTTAATGTTTTTTTCAAACATATTTTCTTTTTCTGAACCCAATCAAACATTACTTTTAATTGCTTATTTCGAAATAAGTTTTTGTTTGCAATCAGCAATAGTTAGTCCTTATGATGTTGTACGTGCCACGTTAGCAAAACAAGCATAACAATAATCAGCTTATTGGATTTGTCAGTGCGTTCTTATCATTTAACATAATATTTTATATTATCATCTACTGTATCAGGACATACACTTGATCGTCCGACGTACACACTCCGTTACCTGTCACATACAAGTGTGACCCAGATTCAACTGACTTTCGTATGTGTTAAATCTTATTATAACGGAGGTAGGAAAGTTGAAATCGGGGGGTTTATACACGTTTTTCCTAGGAAGTTTTTAGATCGACAAGTGATATTTTTCTTAGAGTTTCATGTGTTGCGGATCGTGTAGCGATATTTTGTTTACTTAAAGCCTGATTTTTGCGTTCTTGAAGATTCAAAATGGAGCCGTCGTTGTTTCGTTTTCCCGTCCTGCGCTTAACCGTCGTCTAGTACTAGTATATTTAATAAAGACATCATTTTATGTTTGTTTGAAAAGGAAATAAATCCCTTATCTTTGTTATTAACTTGAATGTAATTCAAAAAATCAAACATCCGCACAACATCTTTTCTTCTTATGACAATGAATTGGTATTGCAAAATTGTTCGTGTAATACACACATCTTCAGGCAACCTGAGATTCAAACAAAGTATATAAACTGTTTGAGTTATAGATATGTCATAAAAACATTTTCATCAAAGTAGAGGAAGGGTGATAAGAGATCAGAATCCCTGACTTCATCTGTTCGTAAGAGTCCCGAGCCTTCATTTTTCTATTAAAAAATGGTTTGACTTGCTGTGTTTTTATCAAAATATCATCAGTGTAATTTGATACTGTATCTTTGGGCTAGAGGTAGACTTCAAACACATTCTCATCCGTTTACGTATACAGATAAGACAAATGTTAATTTCTTTATTGATCAAATCAATCTGGTGATCTAACATCAAAGTGACTCAGCATCTCAATAGACGAATATCAGAACGCTTTTGAGTAACTAATCAGTATGTGAAAGTTCAGACGACATGATTTTGTTTTTGTTAAAGATGTTTGAAATAAATACTAAATTCACATGTCATTAAGCTGAATATTTAGTGTCATACGAAGCCATCGTCCTGTGAATGACATTTTGAAAGCAAAATACTCTGAATATAATATTTCATTTTCTTCTTATAGTCTCATACGAACTAGCTTATAGTGTGGTTAATAGAAGCCTAACAGCTCATCTCAGACTGAATCAATCAAGCTTCATGACCTTAAACATTCCAAATGATAGCTTCGGGATTTGTCTAGCGTCAAACCAATAATACACCCAATCATGTGGTGACAGTTTCACATATTGACCAAACCATATTGACCGGTTTGTATTGACACATTTATCTCACCTTTTGAACTTAACAGAGATTAATCTGCCACATCCCGACCTGAGTGTATGCATTGACATTGATTGTCTAATCTATAGTCCAGATCAGAGCGTCATTAATACCGCGCTATCGCGTTCCCTCAGAATACCAGGCTACTCATACGGCTAGTCATTCTTCTTCTTCCAGTACGTCTTAGACTCAAGCATTGAGAATTAGTCGGGGGGAATGAGAGGTTTCTCTGCACCCCCCAGGACTCAACGGGACTTGATTTTTATTGATCCTTAGGGTATATAGACACAAAATTTTGC
>JAUUEB010499816.1:0-10376 GCA_032362205.1 Clione limacina
TGTTTGACCCATTACAGGGTGAAATACTTTAGCATAAATCATTGTCAATCTTATCTCCACAAATGTGTCAAATTTAATAGAAGGGGGGTGTTAATAAGCATCGGGGGGTGGGCAAATTTCCTCTGAACAAATAGACGGGGGGACGTCTATTAGGGAAATGAGAGTAGGCGTGGTAGCGTAGTCGATAATACTCTCAATTCCCATGCAGAATCACGGGTTTGAATCTCCCCGAGGACTCCAGCGAATTTTCTTGTCAGCAGTATAATTGGAAAGCCGACTATAGGCAGTGAATGACTATTGAATATTGCTAAGACGACGCGCTTTATAGGTGACCAGTGACCACTCGTATACTTCACAGGAAGCTGGGAATGCAAATGTTTCTTACATTAGACCTGATTGGAAATTAATAATTATAATGGAAACCGCTATATAAATATATTTATATTGTGAGGAGTTGTATATTTTCTTCCGGTCTGCCAGTTGTCTATGTGTCTGTTGGTCTGTGTGTCTGTGTGTCTGTGTGTCTGTTTACACGATAAATTAAAAGATGTTGCCTGGACCTTTTCATTTTTGGCAGGAGGGTATATAAAAATTGACTGAGTTATGGCCCTTATTGACTTGTTTGCTATATTTCTTTGTTAATTTGGCAAACACGCTGTGGTCACATTTCAAGGTAACAATCTAAAATATTCCACATTGTCTCTTCTAGTAAACTTCTAAAAAATTGCTTTCTCGAATTATTGAAAAACTTTTCATACAAAGTTATTGCCAATTTGAGTTTTTTTATTAGATATTTCTTTGTTAATTTTTTCGAACACGTTGTGGTCACATTGTCGGTAGGAATCTAAATCTTACACAAGGCTTTTAAGTAGTTCCTTAAAAGCTGTAATCTCAATTTTTGACAGATTTAAGTTTTTATTATTTGTATGTAAGTCCTTGGCGAATTCGACGCATAGTTTGAATATTGAGGAATGGGTTTGAACTTGTTTGGAACTTCATTAGTCTATCTCAAAGGTCAAGATATGCGACATAATCTGCTACCACTACCAGTAAGAAATTAATATACATTATTTCGATTCAAAAGGTTGATTGACCGTGTAATGCCCGCTTTTTGAATTTCACCGGTCAGATATTTTCCCCATGACCCTCCTGATTGAAAACTCCTGTCAAATGAAAAAGAATGGTTCTCACTATATAAAATTTGTTCAAAACAAATTAAGCCGCCGAATATAAATACAACAATAATTGAAACAGTCTTTAGCCACTGGAATATCTCTTCATAAACAATTAAAATTATAATGATATTTAAGAAAAGGGGTTTTCAGAAAGTAAAATGTGAAAAAAGCACTCAAAGGAGTTTTAGCCCCTGAAAGTCAGAAGGTAAAAGTGTATGGAAATTCTACTGTAATTGCATATGAAAAAAAGCATTTATGAAGCCCCATTTAGTACAGATATCGTGTCAAACGAAGTGTCTGTTGGCATAGAAAATAATGTTATAAATCCCATTGTCAGTTCAAAATTACAGATTTGGTCATTTCCAAGGTCAAATTGCATTTGTTTTTTATTTGACCTTGATAACTTTTTTCGACCTTGTAGATGACGTGAAGTGTAAAATTTGTTCCTAAGAGGAAAGTTTAGAATTTATGTTTTGGTTAAATCTGTGTTCGTAGATAAAATATTAAAAAATATTAACATCCTAGGGGCCATTTTGAAATATTTGGTTTTGACAAGAAATTGCTTTATTTCAAGCTAGTGGCTGAAGTACCCGGTATTGCCTAGTGGCTGAAGTACCCGGTATTGCCTAGTGGCTGAAGTACCCGGTATTGCCCGGTAGATTGAGAACAACCTGTATTATAATCAACTGTTTTTATCAGCTAGTGTTTACATGGTCTTATAATACAGTAATGAAATAACGCTGATTATGACATTACTACAACACCATAGATATTTGTCAAAGGACATGAATTTGTAAATGAGTTGTCATTGTTTACGTGATGAATAAGTATGTTTTATGATAATTAAATTAAATACATATTCATATTTTAATGAATTCAAGTTCATTTTAAGAGAAGTTAGTTTGCATTAGTCTTCGTTAAAAAAAGTATGTAAAATAAACTCAGAATAACTAATTCTATCAAATCCGTTACACAAATCAACATGACATAAGCTAAGGGAAAAATACCAATCAATAAATACATTTCTTTCAAAACAATATTACGCTATCAGCGACTGTAATATTCAACATCTCAAACAAGCTGACATCATTCTCGACGCGTGTGGTATAGTTGTTTCGTCCTCCATAAACACATCTCTTGGGTGAGATGAACTCAGTTATTTCCTGTTATTCTACTGCTTGACTTGTGCATCATTGACTGTGCCGCCTGATTGTTTCGCGTTTTTAAATTGTTAATTTAAAGGTTAACATGCTCATTTGACTGATATAATGAATATGATAAGTGGTCATAACATGTATAACAGACCAATGTTGCTCCTCTCGTATCTATATACTGTCGTTTTTTTAACTGTCGATTTGTGTTTAATTATCCAGAATTCTACAATTCTGTTGTTCGGACTATTATCAATCCGCAATGTTTCCATCAAACTTCGTGTGAGGAGACAACGGCATCTTATTTTGATAGAAAGCAGGGACATAGGTTGGACTTAATACATAGTTAAACAGAGGCGAAACGAAAATACCGATGTTTCTCTATGTGGATTTGGCATGTTATAACTTACACACCAAAGGGTTACTTTGAATGCTTTTGGTGTAAATTGAAACATTCTACGATTATTAATTCAGAGGTTTTCAAACGGGTGGTGATAGTGCGTGAAGCTTCTATACCACGAGTTTTCGCAGTGGGGTATTTTTTTTAACTTAATACATTGAAAACATTAGGGGGGGGGTAGTATTTGGATACTTTCGTTTTCTACTTCCTCTGTCAAGTCACTGCTTAGGTAATCGTGTAACACTGAAATGACGAAGTCGCTCGTTTACAATAATTAGACACGTCCTCCTATACATAGCTAAAAACGCACGATCTAGCTTATGTTTTTCAAATTTGTCCACGATCTACTTCAATTGGCTCAAGAGTATTGTGATTTGTATGTGTGACTTTTAAAATAAAACAATAGTTATAAAAGCCTTCCACTATAACTTTTGTTACAAAAAACGTGTGCGTATCATTTTGCGATGACAATCTCCAAAACATGTCAAGAATTATGTAGCCTCATATCAATGAATAAAATGTGCATACATCATTTATATCGTGTCTATCGGCCCTTTTTATACAAAATGTGTATAAACTTTTGGTCTTTGAAAATAGCTACATCAAGATGTCCTAAAATCATCATTTGCAACAAGGATTTGATTTTATCTTCAAGGGAGCATGACCCTGCTATATCACCATATAAATAGAATAATGTTTATAGCACAACGACTCGCAAAAAGTGTATACACTAATATAAATAAAAATAGTTGACATTTAAAGTAGGTGAATGAATTCGGACAGTGAGCAAAAATCCGTGCAATTTGTGCACTCCATCACCCCAAGTCTAAATTAAATAAGCCCGTTCGCTTATGACATCGATTATCCTAGTCTAAAGCCATACTCATGATTTCTTAAAGGATGAGATAAACTTTTCTAGAACTAGAAATGCATTATCAAACTTCCTCAACTGTAAATGTAACTCAAATCGTATTACAATGGACATAGGAAAGTTAAAAACGGGGGGTCTATACATGCTTTTTCTAGGAAGTTTTTGATCAACAAGTGATACTTTTCTTGTAGTGATCGTGTAGCAATATTTGTTTTTATTTAAAGCCTAATGTTTGCGTTCTTGCAGATTAAAAATGGAGCCGTCGTCGTTGCGTTTTCGCGCCATGCTTTAAACGTCGTTGTTGCGTCATTCCATTCCGGTGTTTTTGTGTTAATTGGTTTATTTAAAAGAAATATTAAATACTATTCTCACCCTCTGCTTTAATTGACAAATATGTCTTGTACGTTCAGAGAACGGGGTCTCAACTAGTACTAATACGTATCGTAGGGAAGTGCTCACAACGTTTTAATACACAATAAGTGAATGCAATGGCAAACCCATGTGACTGGACATGGTGCCAACTACTGCTAGTTTTTCTAAACCTCTTTTTTAAAGAATGTACTGACCAATGTATAATATGTGTTTTAACAAATTGATTTATCTTTTAGTTGTTTATTCACTTGCATGTATGTAGTTTGAAAACAATGTATATTATTATACACATATTTTAATGTAAAGCGCTTTGAGCCATGATGAATTGAAAAATGCGCTATATAAATGTAAATTATGATTATTAGTATTAATGAATACAACATCATTTGTCTGCATTGTGTTTAGCTTCGGAAGTGTTCATCTGTGTCTTTCCTTTTATTCTATTTAGTTTTAGATGCCCCCATCAGCCCAGACATACTGAATACGTAACACATTAGATAAATCACTGTGAAGATTACCATTATAATGTTACAGTTTGGCTTTATTTGCCCTGAACAATGCACCATTAACTCCCAAATTCTGCACAAAAATGCTGTTAGACCAAAATCTATGACCGACGAGAGGGTTGCTTCCTTATCGAATTAGTATCTTTGAATGCGTTATTAAGTACATAATATAGCATTAGATAACTTATCAGTCGTGAAGCTTTTTATTTTGGAAAAACAATGTGAAACTTTGTCTCACACATTCCGCCCAGGAATTGGATTTATTGCAGAAAGTACTACAGCGCAAAAAGCGCGAAACCCTTTTTGTCACAATTTTATATCAGTCCAAAAATATACAACTTATCATTTTTACGCCAGGTTGTCCTTAGGAAGAAATATCAATTAATAGTGCACTCAATGCTATGAGACGACAGTTCAATCTTTCAGCGCCTTCTTTTGGGGTTTTTGGCATACCAATTAGGGAACAATACCCAACATCAATAACGACAAAACAAGAAAAAGAATGTCCTTATTTCAACAACAATTGATGAACAGATTACAAACAGCATTAAAAATCGTTTTAACGGAGGTGTTCAATTTTTATAGATACCTGATTTATCAATACAAAATAAATTAAAACGGAAAAAGAAAAGAGGAATGAGGTTAGTAACTTATCTATGTTAAACTAAAGGGCAAAGGGAGAGACGTATTCTTAGCTGTCGATAATTCC
The DNA here is from genome assembly GCA_032362205.1 of Clione limacina. Classification (NCBI taxonomy): domain Eukaryota; kingdom Metazoa; phylum Mollusca; class Gastropoda; order Pteropoda; family Clionidae; genus Clione; species Clione limacina. Next base: position 5,185 of record JAUUEB010499816.1, read on the forward strand.
AGGGGAATAAGATGTTGAAATTATTTCAAACCAAAATTGACGACAGATAATTAAATTGCTTCCAATGGTCTTATAACTGGGTCGTAAAAATAGTATAACAATTTCAAATTGGCTTGACATAATTAAACGTGCGTTAGAAGTATATACTTCGGTTTTTAGTTTTGTGTTTATTTTAGGTGTTTTAACTAAGTCGCTCAATATATAACGTACACTGGGTTTAACTCGGCTGTACATAATTACACGATAATTATAATGTTAAGATCTTTTAATTACTAGGCGTATCGTTTCCATTAAAATATTATGATTGAAACATGCTATTGGGGCTATGAAAAACGTGTTGGTAGAGAGAAAGCAGTAAATATAGATAACAGTCATTTATGTTTGTGTGCGTGTACTTGCGTTACGATATTCTCTAAAGTTATTCCATGGATTCGGCTTAAACTTTGACATGTAATAACGTATACACAAGGAAGGTACCCCAAAAAGAATAATTAAAAAATACATATCTCTTGCCATATTATTGATTTATCAAAGTTATGTAAAGCTATATTCATTTGTTACATATTTCAGATCTTCATATCATTTTTATGAAAACAAAAAGTGGCAAAGTTAAGTTATTTTAGTTTGTCCATGCATGTCCTTCACACATTGGACACATCGCAAGAAGTAGACAAACTCTTGTACTTATGCTCTGTTGTAAATAGTGCAAGGAATGTCAAATGTTAAAATCAAATACTATCAGATTGTAATACAATCACAATGTAGCCCTATCTAGCATTTGTAGTATATTGTATTGGGACGTCTTCAGTTATTATTAATATAAAGCAGGGATGTAGTATTTCCAAATGGGAGAGGGATGTTTTTAGGTTAACAAACCATTTGTGTATAGATGAATGGTCTTTTCTGAAGGAAGAAAGAAAGCAGGGGCATATTTAAGTGTTTTTTTTCAAATAAGTGTATTTTGCACAATGCGCTTATAACAATTGTGCATTAAACGTGCTTTGTTTCTTCATTTGGTAGAATACAGGGACGTATCTAGGGGTTTACAACATTTTGTTGTCGAATGTGAAGCGTCTTTCTTCATGGGTGACCTTTTTAATAACCTTTAAATACATTTTAGCTTTAAAAATATGATGGGGAATCGGTCTTTATACGCTTCCTGCTTCGTCAAACTTCTTATTGACTTTTACTCTTGTTAATACCTGATGTATGGCAAAACAATGTTATTGCATGGTTTTGATTTATTTTGGACTTAACAGTAAGACGTGTTATGTAACTCATATTATATGTGACATTGTATGTCATTTGTCGTCATGTCGGAGGTTTTGTTCTTCAGCCTTTATAGAGATAACCATACAGCAAATAAAGATAAGTTGCTGTTTTGCTCCGTGTCTTTATCTTGTTTAAGGAGTCACATTATTTGTCTTCTAGTTCAAAATGTAATTACTGTAAACCCTATAGTATAGATAAATAGATACCCCACTGTAAATTAAGTTTGCTTTTACATTTATAAAAAGAAAAAAACAGACATCTTGTCTCTCCTTGCCTCCAGGGTTTCCTATAAAATGGTTTAAAAGTTTGCATAGGCTTCCGAACATAAAGCAATTACAGAACGCAAAATCATCTGTCTTTGTTTTTTAGACTGGTCAGGGGAACGGTCAGAGAAAGTAATAACACGTATATTTTGTTTAAAAAACAACATAGATACTAATAATGGTTAAGAAATCTTAAAAGAAGTAAACGTTATTTTTAAAGTCATCATTCGCATCGATCTGTTTAATTCTACATCATATAAAACATATGCATCTGTTGCAGAACATAAGTTGACATGTTAGGTTTAGAAGTATTTAAATTTTGCTTAACATCCTTTTTATTGTTTTTAATCGTATGTAATATACATTTTAACTCGTTTTTTTCATTATTTATATAACAGCAACACATGGAGATGTGTATTTATAAGGAGGGTCACGTATGTCGACCGATAGAAAAAGTTAATGTTCTTATTTCTTTTCATATTGTGTATATGCAATAAGACCATGAATACCGGCCTACAAACTACGTCAGCAAATACACAACATAAGGTACACAGGCGCGTAACCAGGATTATGAAATGGTGCAACAACCTTGGACAGAATCAAAACAAAGGCCGCGAACGACATTTTTGAGATTAGTTTTAAATGGTTTAAATTTAGGTCATTTTGAATCTAAAATAGGAGTCAATGGCCGCGAAACGGACGATATTTTGAAAATAAGTAATAACAATTGTGCAAATCTAGAGTATTTTCGATCGAAATTGGGGGAGGGAAGTCACCCATGTCCCCCTGGCTACGCGCCTTAAGGTAAACGCTTATTGTGTTGAGGACTAGTCTGAATTTGCCTCCATGTTATTAATAAGTTTTTAAAATTCATAAGGCTACGATGCCCGGCAAAAGATAGTAAAAGTGTCCTGTGACCGGTGCCCCCATGGGTGTACCGTTCTATGTAGCAAGAATGCTTAGTCGAGACTGATGGTTGGGAATACAAGCCACAATTACTGATACACGATAATGGTTTAAATCATGGATGCAGTCAGCCTCCGACCTTCACCAATAGCTGGACTGTGTCTCATACTAGGATCCAAACCCTCCACTTTCGAGGTCGGGCTTGCTCACTCAAACCTCTTGCTTGATGACACAAGTGCCAGTTAAGCCCAAAAAGCAATAAGTCCAAATAGTCACCACCCGCCAGACCTCTTCCTCATGACTGCAAGAGAATGTTGTCAAACAACCAAGAGGCCTGCCATCAAACAAGGTAGCCTCGAATAGCTTACTGGCCCTGTACGATGTCGATCATATGAACGGCGACTATCTACATCAGTGGGGTCAAACCACTGACACCAGGCCACCAGCTGTCTTCGATATTGCTGATTAAAGCTGATTAAACCTTATCAGGTTATATGAACTAAGGTTACCCTAAGCGAATTAGACCATCATAACACAAGACGCGATGGCCCAAGAACATGCTCAACATGGTATGTTCCAGTGTCATCCTCAGCTGTCACCAGAGTGCATTGCGATTTCGGGTGTTCCAACAGTACCACCCGCTCTGGACACCCAGCAGATTCCACGCCACCTGACACAAATCAAAATCATGAGCAGAGCCACCCTTAAGGCTATGAAGCCAGCCAAAAGATTATGAACTTGCCTGTGGTGAGTGCCATGGGTATACCATTATGAGTTGCAAGAGTGCAAAGTCCACCGACAAAAGACCACTGCTGAGACTGATGGTCGGGAATCATTTAACACAATGAAAACGTTGTTCGCAGGTGCGTACAAGCCAGAGTATCGATAGAGCGAATGCCCAGGTGCGTAGTCCCAGGTGTCGCCTGAAACAAATGGTTTGCTCGCCGATAAAGTTTTAGATGGGCATTCTGATGATGTTTGTATTATGTATCCGTTGATTCTCGGTTCTTTTTTTGGAAAAGCGAAACGACCAAACCGATGCATTTTGAGAGCTGAGAGACCCGAATTATAGTATAAAATATAACGTATGTTATGCAAATATACCGTTTTTCTCATACAATTGTTTGCGCTTCATTCTGTGTTGCTAAATACTACATGGACATTCTGCACCAAAACGAACCATTCATCGACGAAAGAAGGCAACAAAACAGAATCGCGTGAAATTAATTTACTGAGAATGGTTGCGAAAGAAACTTTTACGCTACTGACTTTCAACAAAATGAAGCATCATCTAAAATATATATTCGAATAATAAAACTTCATCCAACAACAACAAAACAGACGTAATATGTTTCCGATTAATAATCTTTACTTATATATTTGATAAGCTTTGTAGGTGCCTAATAAAAAATAATGACGAACTAATTTGATCCCGGAAGTTATATAACGACTCCTAATCATTTAACTTTGGAAGATTTCCATCTGAAATTCATATAACATTGGTCTTTATACGAAAATATATAATATCTGGCATTTTCTGGGGTTTCCGGGTTAATTATCAAATTATCTGTCAAGTTATCTGAAGCCCATAAAGCCTCAGAAGTTAGACACTATGTTAACATAATTAGACATTTTGACAGATGACGGATCTCTTTTGAGATCACTGATTGAATACGTTTGACAGGAAATACAAAAAGAGGCTAATATGTCTGGTTTACGGGGAAAACCACAGACTTTAAATGATTCAAGGAAGTGTCTACTGTTTTAGTTCTTCGATATTTCACAATTTTTACCATAATTACATATCTCAAGTCAGTAATTTTCATATATGTTCTCACACAAAGCCTCGTCAGATTGATATTTTTGACTTTCTGAAATGCCGTCTTTCAAAAGTTCAAAATGACAACACAAAGCCATTTGTGAGTACATTTTGTTCAATTTTGAATACCGATATGAATTTAAAAAAACTGTTCAGACGTTGACCCTATTTTTCACATTTGTTACTTTAGTAAATAATTAAAGAAACGGTTATTTATATTTTACGCTATTTTGTAAATTAAAGAAGTCCTGCAGACTTTAAATACGAACCATAGATAAAAGCGTCCGTTTTTAACAACAAAGACCAACTTCCATGCCGCTGTCTTTTAGCACAATTACTTGTACACATTTCACAGTAATACAACAGTATTGCTGGATCATTAATGTAATGTAAGTAGGACAGCCTGTCATACATTCGGAAGCATACCGATGTGTCCCCGTACCGATGTGTCCCCTACAGATGTAGGTACAATTGTAAGCATGTAGGCACATGTTGACGCGGTTTTACACATGTAGACAAAGCTTTACAAGTATGTACAGTTTTACGCATGTATACAAAGTTGTACACATGTCGACACATTGTTACACATATAGTTTCAATTTTACACCTGTTGGCACAACTTAATACACTTACATGTTGACACAGTTTTATACATGTGTACTTCTATTTACACATATAGGCACAGTTTCGCATATGTATACATATTTTTACACATGTAGGTTTAGTTTTACACCTGTTGGCACAACTTAACACACTTAGAAACATTTGTACACATATAGGCACCTCCTAAACTTATGCAGACAAAGTTGCACATGTGTAGACATAGCTTTACACACATAAGCATAATTTTAAACATGTAGACATAGGTAGGGATACACATAGGTGCGGGGATACAAAGGGATACTCCCATAACTTCTTTTTCGTAAATCAAT